>CATIWR010122560.1:0-26127 GCA_949677035.1 Omphalea diandra | reverse complement strand
ATAATTTATATAAATTTGATATTAAATATTTGATAAATTATCTCTAAATTGTTAATTTATAAAATAATTAATAAAAATATATTGTTAACATTTTATATATTAAATTAAATTAATTAAAATAAAAAATAAAAGTAATATAGTTTTTTATATCTGTTTATATCATATAATTTCAAAACTTAAAATGCTATGAATTACAATAATTATTTTTCATCAATGTTGTTTAGATTTAGATCTGTTGTTGGTTGAAGATGTATTTGACCCTCCTTGATGAATGATATTTCCGATCATTTCTGTTGGAACAAAAAGAAAAAAAAAATGATGAAGCCTTAGAAAAGTATGTGTTTTATGATTCTTCTTATTGTCATTACAGCTTCTGGTGTGCACGGATGCTTGTCCAATATTTCTTTTTTATACAAGGTGCATAAAAAAAGAGAACATTTGGTTGACCAGCGTTTCATTCATTCTTTTCTGATGTGCTTACTTCATCTTCCCTTATTATACAATGTATAGCTTTAATCATTCACTAAATGTTCAAAATATACTATCTACAGAAGTACGATCTTTTAATTTATTAAGGTTAGCTGTGAATCTGATATCAAGCAATTGAAATTCCATTTCAATTTTAGACCTTCAAATTTTGCTGAGCGTTATTCAAAACCTGATAGCTGGCGGTTGAAATGATAAAAAAGCTGACTTTATTTGAACTTTGTGAGTCCATGGGAGGTGCAGGACGGCGAAACCGAAAGGAGAGAGGAGAAAGGAGAAGAAAGAAAGAGAAGGGAAAAAAAGGAGAAGAAAGAAACCGATGGTATACCGATTAACCGAACCAAAATACCGAAACCGAAATCGAAACCGAAAAAACTCAAACCCTTAATACCGAAAATTTTCTGGTTGGACCGGTTTCGATTTCGGTTCGATTTGGCGGTTCGGTTTTGGCGGTATACCGACTACAAACCGCGAAAATTTCACCTCTATTCACATGGACTTGGTTAGACCTACTAGGAATGGCAACTTAAGTGGAAAACATTATGCATATATAGTTGTTAATGACTACTTTAGGTACACTTGGGTTAGTTTCCTAACTTATAAGAGTGATGCTTTTTATGCATTTAAAAATTCTACAAAAAGAGTTCAAAATAAAAAGGGTTATTTCATTTCTAACATTAAAAGTGATCACAAAAAAGAATTTCAAAATGAGAATTTTAAAAAAATATCATTTAGAAAATGGCATTTCACATAATTTTTTGGCTCCCATATCACCATAAGAAAATGGTGCTAGAGAGAGAAAAATATAACATTGGTAGTGATGGCTAGGATAATGTTCAATGAGTATTCATTTCCTAATTACTTTTGGACTGAAGCCATCAACACCTTTTATTATATCGCAAATCGTGTTGTCAAAAGACTTATTTTGAACTAAACCTCTTATGTGTTTAGGAATGATAGATCTTACCTTATAATATTTGGGTGTAAATGCTATATTTTAAACACTAAGGACAACTTTAAAAATTTTGCCCCTAAAACTAATAAAAACATTTTTTTAGGTTATTCTACCACTAGCAAAACATATATAAAGTCTTTAACAAAAAGTCCATGGTGGTTAATGAGCCTGAGAATGTTGTGTTTGATAAATCTAATAAGCTTGATCTTAGGAAAGGTTCTCTTATTAATAATTTTGTTGGTGAATTTGAAAGACTTAATATCAACTCTAATTGAGAGGAAGATGTAGTTGGAGAAGAACATCCATAAGAAATTAAAGCTTAACCTTAACAAAAAGAGGACCAAGTTCAAGAGCTATCTATAGAATAGGGTATCCTAGAACCGTCCTAAGGAGCTTATTATTAGGGAGACCTCTGAGGGTGTAAATACTAAATCTCATTTTAAAGCCTTAGATAATAATCTTGTTTTTGTCTCAAGTTGAGCCAAAATCTATTAATGAGGCTTTTGATGATTATTATTGGGTAATTGCTATGCAAGAGGAACTCAACTAATTTAAGAGAAACAAAGTTTGAAAACTTGTTCTTAGACCCAAAGACCATATAATTATGGAATGTAAATAGATGTGTAGATGCAAGTTGGATGAGCAAGGTTCCATCCTTAAGAATAAAGCTAGATTGGTTGTCAAAGGGTATAATCAAGAGGATGACATTGATTATAATGAAAATTTTGCACTCATTGTAAGGTTAGAGGTTATAAGGATTTTTCTTACATTTGCATATCATATGAATTTCAAATTATTTCAAATGACTGTTAAAAGTGAATTGTTGAATGGTTTCATTAAGGAGGAATCTTGAATAACCTCTCGATTTTGAGTGCCATGTATTTTCCTTTCATGTTTTCAAATTGACTAAAGCCTTTTATAGATTGAAAAAAGCTCATAGAGTTTGGTATGAAAGGCTTAATGCATTATATAAGCACCTCATGGTTTTGTGATTGTGCTCAAATGAGTGGAATCTTGCTTGTGACTCTATCCTTTTATCAATCGTCGGGGGTTTGAAAGGACAGAGGTCTTTACATTGGTAATGACCCCAAGTTATAGTGCACATTTAGATCAACATGAGGATCAATTTATACTTTGTATGACTTCAAAGCCTTAAGTCCAAAATGTTTGGTCATTGGGGGACCAAGTACGAGATAATGCATTAATATCATCCCTAAGAAATGTGGAGTCGCCACCCGACTTTGGTCGAGAGAAGAATCTAGGGAAGACAAAATCTAAACCTATTTTAAGTCAATTAGAAGGTTCATTTCATCTTCACCCCATCAGAGATTGGGTTCAAAAATTGGGTACAAATTAGGGAAAAGGTTAGGCACCCCTAAATTGTCCATATAATGGGATCTGACCTTCGATAATCTTAGGTTCACTTTTAATATTTTAATCGAGTTATCTATTAATCTAATTAATGCCTCTAAACATACATTTAAGCGTGACTCATTTTCACAAGTCAAATAATTAACTCAAAATGAGTAGATGGTCTTGCATCATGGTAAAGGGAGTAAGCATACATTGTCATCCATTCATCCATAACTACATAGTATGACCATTGAGACCAACTTATGGTCTTACTCAAACATAACACCTACACTAAAAAGAACAATAAGTTAGTAAATGAAATAAGTGTCAAATAAACCAAATGAACTCAAAACACAAGGAAGGAATATAATACATATTGCTATCTCTCCCATACAAAAAGTGCCTAGATATGCATCTAAATCCATAATATCACATCCCACATAACTATCCAACAAGCATATAAAATCAGATCATGTGAATCATAAACATCGAAAGAAGTAAAACATATAATACAAGGCATTTTAAGGATGTTTAATGCCCTAAGGCAATAACTCATCACAAGAAGGATCATAAGATTGATGAATCCTCACCTTATGTAACTCTAAAAGAGCATAACATCCATATGTACCACTAACCATGTAGGGTTAGCATATAACATAAGAATAAGGGATATTAAAGGCAAAAATACTATTCACATGTTATAAACACAAACCTAATTATAAAAGGGACTCTCAACGTCATTGGAACCTTAAGTTCCTCACTTGGTCACTATCGAAAGAGGGTTAAAACAAAACCTCAACACCATATTAAATCACAAATAAAGGAACATGAAACATTGTATGTAAAGAAGTTATGAAATCACTTAAATATCACCCTTAAGTTCCATTTTTAATGTGAATAGGGATTCAAAAATATTTATTTTTGCTATTGGAACATCTTAAAAAAGGGTTTGAAAAAAAAAAAGAAAATTTGAATGGATAAGAAAATAGAACTTGTAGAAAATTACTACTAGTCAAGCTGGGCTTTACAACTTACAATTAATAGCCCTTATTTTCTGAATTTTAAAAATAGAAAAGAAAAAAAGAAGAAGGAAAAAAAAGAGTTAGAGTGTTTTCTTGAATGCCTTTGTGTGTTTCTATGCCCTCAGAGGCTAAAAAATTCAATATTTTCCACCATAATACTTAGGGAATGCACAAAGTCGAAGAGATTAGATCTAGTTCTACCTCAGAGTGAGAAATAATTTCAATAGAGTAACCTTAGAGTTTTTCAAGCCTCTCTTTTATCTTTAAAATAAAGGGTATTTATAGGTGTTGGGTGAGTGCATAGTGCTATAAATAGTTTTGGTTGCACCATGATAATATCTAATAATAAAGAATGAGATGAATCTTATGAAATTAGGATTTGTATACGAGCTGTGCAGCTAGGAATGGGTTGTACATCCCTTTGCTAAGACTATATAGACTTGGAATTAATAAGAAGACTAGTTCCAGGAGGACCTATGAACTTGGGTTTTAGCATAGGATTTATAGCCTTGTGTAAAGATGTACAACCCTGCTTGATGGGTTGCATAACCCATTAAGCATGGCAAACAACTTTAGGCTTAGTCTTGGACTTCTCCAATACTTTTTAGGGCTTTTAATCTCTTCCTTTGGCAATTATACTTGCATTCAGAGGAATTGGTTCAGTGATCTGTATCATCGGGCTTTACTTCCAAAGATCCAAAATTTGATGCTAACAGTTTCCCCTTGCTTTGTGGGGCTTGAAAAATAACATTTGAGAAATGGCTATTTGAACATGTGTCAATAAAGCAAAGTAAAGAATATAAACATTAGTAAGGTTGCCCAAGGATACATGTCTTTAGCAACTCGTCGAGTAGATACTAAAATGATTCTGGAAGCTTTTTAACAGGTACTAGATTTTTTGACAGTTCTTTAGTAGCTTTCTAGTAGATACTGAAGTGGTTATGGTAGCTTTCTAATAGGTACTAAGTATTTTAATAGCTCTTCAAAAGCTTTTCTGGTAGATATTGAAGTGGTTCTGAAAGCTCTCTATAGGTACCAGATATTTTAAAAGCTCTTCAACAACTTTCTAATAGATACTAAAATGGTTCTAGCAGCTTTCTACTAGGTACTAGGTGTTTTATATTAGATAATTAGCTTTTTATAGTCACTAATGCTCTTGCACCCCTCTGTGAGTGTTTCAGTCTTTCTGACTGATGATTCTAGCTTAGGGGTGCCCTCTAGGCGGCTCTTGTGTCATTCGAGTTGTTATGGCCTTTATAAAACTAAATGCGTATCCTTGCAGCCTTTTTCTGGCTATCTTGGGGTCTATTTTTTTTCAAGATAATAGGCCTGGGTCCAAATGTTATAGGAACTGCTTCTTTGATTTTGTCATTTTTGGGAGAAAATAATTCTTTTTTGAAATATTGACAAGGCCTGTAATGGGCAAGTTTGTCATTGAAGGGCATTTTGGGTAATTTTAGTACTTTAGGGCTTTGTTTGAAGGTAGGGGTGGGTACTTTGGTAATTTTGGTACTTTAGGGCTCTTTGGGAAGCTTGGAGCATTTTGGTAATTTTGGTGTTTTAGGGCACTTTGGGAAGCTAAAGGTGTTTTGGTAATTTTAGTGTTTTAGGGCCCTTTAGAAAGCTGGGGGTATTTTGGTGCATTAGGACTCTTTGGGAAGCTAGGTATTTTGATAATTTTGGGTGCTTTAGGCTTTTAGAGAAATTATGAGTATTTAGGTAATCTGAGTGTGATTGAACTTTTTAGGAAGGTAAGGGTATTTTGATAATTTGGCTTAATTAGGCTTAAGAGAATGCTAGGTCGGATTTTGTGGGCCAAAAGAGAAGTAAGGTTAGATGGGTTAGAAGGTGGCGTGGGCTTACAAGACCCAATTTGGGCCTACCCACTGCAAAAGGGTTATACTGTCCATCAAAAGGTTGTACAACCTTGGTCCATTATATAGGCGCCTCCGAAAGCGACCCTCCTCATTTGCGTAATTACTCTTTTCTCTCTCCCTTCTCTCACTAAAAGACTTAGACTTAGCTCTTAGGTTCCCATGACTTTTAGATGATTATCATGTTAAATTTTGCGATGAAAAGATGTTTAAAGTCTATGAGGAGTTTCCCAATGAGGACATCTCAACCTTGGATGCCCTAGAGTAGCTGTAATCCCAGTTAGGATTCGGGCGGATGAGTCTGTTCAAAGGCGCGACCACTTAGATAGTTTTGCTTGGATTTCCTTTAGTAGGAGATACACCGAGAGTCTACAACTTGTAACATCACCTTGTAGGAGCCACCTCAAAAGTAGTAGGTATTTCTTATTCTATTTGTCTTATTTTATCTATTTTATGTATGTCTTACTATGGTCGATTTTAGGTGTTACCCTGAAACTTCTTTTTTGCTTGCGAACATTAAGTTAGCTTATAAAATATTTGGAGATAATTTCTAAGATGCTCACTTTTTATTTTCAATGAAATTTATTTTGTCTATCAGATTGGTTTGCTATCTCGATTTGCCTATGTCTTAGGCTTTATTCTAGGATTTGCACAATGAATAATTAAAATTGATATAATAATCTATGAAAAATTAAGGATTGGTTTGCTATCTCGATTTACGTATGCCTTAAGCTTTATTCAATTAGCATACGTGTTGCTTTATGTTATACTCCTTGTCAGGGGTATTATTTTTGAGTGCCTTCGATGTGTTAGAGCTCTACTTAGTATAGGTGTTAGAGGATATGAGCCTGCAACGCCACTTCGATTAGGGATCGGTGATATTGACATACCTCTATTCATACCTCGAGTAGTGCTCTCACAGCACGGGGTATATGTGCGGTGCATGGAGAATTCTCATCATAAGTATCTCTTATCTCACCCTCCCCCTCCCCTTTTTTGGTACTTGAGCTTTATTTAATCGTTCTTGAGACTTATGCTAGCTTTGTTGACAGACATAAGGTATTGAGTTGGGATTGCTAAAAGGCTGAAACCTAAGGACGATGTGGATGGTAGCTACCTTTATTTCGTAAGGTGGAGCATCGTGTCCTATATCTAGTCCTCCGCTGCTGCTAGGCGTGCTCGCTTGAACACGATCACCTTGGACCAAGTACTTTTCCATGTACAACCAAAAGTATGCAAGTTACAGTTATTTATTTTTCATTACTTATTTTATACTCACAGTGGTTTTTTATTCTTTTTATAACTACATCTCAACCACAGAGATCCCATAGAGATGTGGCCTTTAGAGGTGAATAAAGCACATGCCCTCTCTTATGGCCATCAATTGATGGTAGGACCTTTTATTTAGGAGTGATACTTAAGGGAACACATATTTCATTAGTGCAAGGGCTTAGCTGAGTAGCGTATCCCATAACATCTGCCCATGAGTCTATTTTAGGCAAGGGATCTTGAGGGTATGGATCTTGCTGCATCACTGCACTATACATTCAAGGAGCAACTATCTTTTGCTAGCACACCTTATTGGTCATAGATGGTCGGAGCACTTATAGAGAGTATCCCTTTGTCAAAGGTGGTTATTCAAGCCTTTCCTTGACAAATGCCGAATGAAAAGGTTATCTTATAGCATGGGAGTTGGGGTACCACTACACAGGCCACACGACGATTTGTTACCCTAACTTCTATCTTTGCATCTAGTGTTGTTGCTGTCTGGGACAATAAATGAGCCCATGGGTCGACTTCAAGAAGGGTAGAGTCCATAGTGGTAGATGACCTAGCTTTAATGCCAAATAACATAGTGGAGTCCTGTATGACTTCGTTGATCGGATCCTTGATGTCACCGCGGATCACCCGGTTTGCTTGTATATTTGAGCCAGCAGAGACAACCCACCTAAGTACTTTCTCCTTGGTTTTCTTGTACTTTGACTCTGATGTTAGGCATGTTAATAAAAATATTTCTTTTCCTTATTATAGATTCCTCGTGTATATGTTGAAGCTATGGTGGACTTGATTGCTACTCTAAAGAAGGTTGTGACACAGCAGATGCACTTTATGCAGGTTAGTAAAAGCAAATAAAATAATGCATGTTTGCATATTTGTGATTTGTATTTCATGTGCTTTATGTCCTATTCATCTTAACCCTCATGTTTTTGCAAGAGACGATCTAGTGCTTGAATCGTAAGATCAAAGAGAAGGATCAACATTTGGTGAAGCCAGAGATAGAGATAGAGACCTTAGCCTAGGCAATCGCGAAGCATGGTTATGTGGAGATAAAAGACGAGGCAGAGGATTTTGAGGCAACCCCTTTTAAAAGTTAAGGTAATTGAATTATGGACACACCTTCCCTTTTAGTTGTTTAGGATATTCTTTTTTGCTTTTTTTTTGTCCTATTACAGTATTTTTGTACAGTTGTATAGTTTATTGCGCGATTTGAAAGCCTCAAATTTGGATGCTTGTTCATAACTTGTAGGATAAATAGAGGTGACATTATCTTAATTCTTTGGTTAAACTTTGACATTTCTTTTTTCTTTAAATACACATGCATACTTTTGGCTCCTAAACATCGATTTCTAAATGTGTACTATCATCCTTTTACATATAGGCTTTGCAGAATAGGTTAGAATGTCATTTTTTGTCCATAATATAAAAAAGAGGTTGTTTGAACCATGAACTAAGGGCTATACAACCATAGGTCGAGGTCTGTATTGCCCATCTATAAGGTTGTGCAAACCTATTCAGGGACCGTATAGCCCTGGAAGCTTGGTCTTCTTCTATAAATACCCATTCTACACTTATTCTTCTCACTCTCTATCCTTAGCTCCCAAACTATGTCAAAAACTTTCTAAGGTCTCTTTTACCCAAATTTAGTCTGATCTATCATGGGTGGGCCTTTCTACTATTCGTTACCTTTCCTCTATCCATCTTGACATTCACTTGTTATGGACAACTTGTGATTTATGGGATTCCACTGCCCATACCTTTCATTTCAGGGATATAGAGATTTGCCCTTAGTTATAGGAATTCAGTGCCATTCTTAACTGTATAACTATAGACTAGATTTTCCTTCGTTAGCTGGATTATCCACATGTTCAAAAGATGGCAGAGCTATTTGATATGTTATATGACGAGGTACCCAAGTACACTTTGGGGGAGGAAAAGATCCTCATGACTCCTTTTATCACCTTTTTTCCTCCTAGGGGCCATGCTCGAGCAGTTCAAGCTCATATTGTGGAAACCATACTAATGGGTGAGTATTTGCTGTAGAGAGAGGATAGTGAGATAGTTCTATAGATTTTACCACTATTAGAGGGAGCTGAGTTAGGGAGGACCCCATACTGATGATCTTGGGCGATACCATTGTGGAACTTGAGAGAGCGGCTCTCAATATTAGTGATTCATGTATGGGAAGTCTACTATTTCTTCAGATAAGGGTTCTTCTTGTAGTAATTTTTCTTCTTTTTTCTTTCTTTTTTTTTATTGCTCTAACTTTTGTTTGGATTGCCCTTACAGATTTTCAATCTAACAGGCTTCTCACTTTTCCTTAGGCTGCCCTTTTGTGTTTTTAACCTAACGAGCATTTTTTTCTTTTCTCTCTTCCTCTTCTCTTTTTTCCTCTTTTTTTTTTTTTTTTCAGATGTGGCTACAAGAGAGATTAAGCCTGTTGGCTACCCCAACTATGGATGCGAGGCTTTATTATCTATAATCTTATTCAAACTGTAATCCATCAAGGTTGTCTACTACTAAGGCTGAGTGGAATGAGTGGATGTCCTGCATCACTATCACTAACATTTGTTGGAGTTGTTCATGGTGGAATCTATCATGTGTTACCCTGAGGACTTATAGGTATTATGTCATTCTTCTTCCTTAGCCTTAGGCACGTTTTATGACCTAGCATGTGTACATCACCAATTCAGTGCTCCTTAGTTCGAGCTGCAGTTCCTCCATTCATTTGTGGAGGGTCCTTTATCCCAATACTTTTTGGATAGAGTTAAGGCTACATAGACCAACCACCACATATATCACTTCTGTACTGGTCAAGATTGTCAGCATGATGATGATATGGACTACATGGCATGATTACATGACTTTTAGAGCTATAGACATCATATCAACAAAACAGTAAACAATGATCCTTTATAGAAAAACTATTTCATATTCACTTCTAGTTCAAAAGCATGTATGACTAATTCATTTTAATTATGTAAATGTAGTTCCATTTGATATTATGCTGAACATGAATCATTTACATTTGGCACGTTACACGTTAACTAGGTACATAGTTTCAGCTTTTAATATTGGCACATTAGAACATCTAATTCTTTTGCCCACTACCTTTGTCTTACTAGTCCTTTGCTTATTCATTCTTGCCTTCTATATTGATGCATAACTATCTTGTCAATGGTCCCTTAGTGGTCAGTTGCACTCTATTGATTTTACTTGCATTTAATTATATATATTTTTATGATTTAACTTTTGCCCAATTCGTACTTTCATGTTTTTGACCTAGCGAGTTTATTTTCTTTCCTCTTTGTTTTTTTTATTACTTATTTTTTGTTCATGACTTAATTTTTGCCTAATCCACATTTTTAGGTTCTCAACCTAGTAACCCATTTTACTTTTCTCACACCCCACACAAAATACTTTTTCAACTGGTCAAAGATCACCAACTCGATGAATTCATTCCCATCCATATTTGTTAGTTTCACTGCTCCACCTAAGTACATCTACTTGGCCATATAGGGGCCTTCATAATTTGGCTAGAACTTTCCTCGTGGATCATGTGATTGTGAGCGTATTGCCTTCAGCACCAAATCACCAACCCTTATTGCACCCGACTTGACTTTCTTGTTAAATGTATGTGTCATCCTAGCTTGATACAATTATGGTACAAGGCCTTCAACCTTTTCTCTGCCAATAGAGCCAATTGTTTAACTATACTCCTTGTCCATTGGTACTTAAGAATGCTAGACTTAATTAATACCCATAAGGAATTCATTTCCAACTCAATTGGTAGCACTACCTCCATCCCATATACCAAAGAGTGCAATGTCGTCCTAATCAACGTCTTTGCCATAGTTGAATAACCTCATAAGGAAAAAGGTAATTTCTTGGACTAATCTTTATATGTTTCAATCATTTTGGTAAGGATTTTTTTGATGTTCTTATTTATTGTTTCCACTGCTTAGCCTGCAACCTTTAAGGTGATGACTTATGGTGGACTACCCTGTATTTTCCCAACATAACCTTGACCTTTGCTTGAAAATGGACACCATTGTTTGTAAAAACATGGTGCGACACACCATAACACCAAATAAGGTTTTTCTCAATGAAATGTGCCACTTGTTTTTCCCCTAGACTTTCAAAGGCTTCAGCCTCTACTTATTTTTGATAAAGTAGTCTACTACTACCACAATATACTTATACCTTCTTGTAAAAGCCGACTTGATTTCTTTTATCAGATCAATGCCCCCATACAACAAATGGTCTAGGTGAGGTTAAATTCTACAACTCAATAGACAACAAATGATTAATGCGACCAAGAACCTGACATTCATGGCAACTCTGAACTTTCTGAATACAATTATACTCCATAGTAGTCCAGTAATATCCCAATCCTAAAATTTTCTTTGCCAACACTTTACCATTCATGTGGGGGTCACATCCCCTGTGTGCACCTCCTTCATGATTTTACTAGCCTCCGATTCAACCACACACCATAAATGAACTCCATCGACTATTCTTTTATACATTACCCCATCATAAACCATATGCTATGCAGATAATCTTCAAATCACATCTTTATCATTTTTTCTCATCCTCTTTTGGGTATTTAGTGTTCTCCAAATACCTTTGTATATCAAAATACTAATGATGATTCTTTATTGATACTTGCATCATCCTTTTACTTGTATAGTTGAAGTTGGATTAACAATTTCATAGGCATTGCCCCCGACCTATCCCAAATAGAGATTAAGATGGTCAAAACATCAACCATTACATTGTCTTCTCTTAGCAGATGATGTAATGTCACTCTTTGAAAATTCTATATGCTCCAGATATGGCCTTAAGTACTTTTCCTTCAATTCCCACTCTTCTACCACTAGTAAAATGACCAGTAATGAGTCCCTAAACATCTCTACTATTTTAACTCTTATTTGCATTTGGAGTTTGAGTCCTAGCACATATGTTTCATACTCAGCCATATTGTTAGTCATCTTGTAGTTGAGCTTCTAGGCTACATGAAAGAGTTCTTATTCTAGTGAGATGATAATTGCCCCTACTCCTACCCCCTTCTTGTTTACAATTCTGTCAAAGTATACTCTCCACCCTTAGATCTCAATTGGTCATAATCCTTCATATAGGAACTAGATAAGTTCTTATTCTCCTTCTTCGAGGGGTTATTATTCTAAGTACTTTAAAATTGCTTAACCCTTGATCACCTTCTAGGCTATGTGCTTAATATCAAATTCAATCAACTAGATCAACCATTTTACCAACTTCTAGTTAGGGAATGAGCCTCATGTAAGTACTTAATGGGATCAAGCTTTCAAACAACTTCTATGGAATATGATTGAAAGTAATACCTTAGTTTCTTTATTGCCCAAACTAGTGCTAGATAGGTCTTCTCTACCTAGTTATATTTCATTTCATAGGACAAGTTTTTGCTATTCTATCTTTTTAGGCTAACATTGCACCCACAAAACTGTCTTCTACTATCAAATACAAAGTTAACAGTTTTCTAGATTTTGGTGGCTTCAACACCAAAGGATTGATCAAGTATTCTTTTATTTTCTTAAAAGCCTTTTAATACTATTCATTCCATTTCACCAACTGATCCTTCCTTAATAGTTTAAAGATTAGATCATAAATAGAGTTAGTCTTACTATAAATTATCTAACGTACTACAAGCAACCTAGAAAACCTCGAATATCCCTTTCTACCTTAGGTCCACACATATCTTGAATTGCCTTTACCTTATTTGGATCTACTTTGATTCTCTTTTTGCTAACTACATAACAACTTTCTAGAGTTAGCTCCAAACACACATTTATTTGGGTTTAACCTTAAGTTGTACTCATCGACCCTCTTAAGGAATTTATCCAGAGCTTTAAAGTGCACTTCCCTGGTTTTTGACTTCACCATCATGTCATTCACATACACCTTTACCTCTTTATGGATTAAGTCATGTAATAGGGCAATTGCCATTCATTGGTATATCGCTTTCGTGTTTTTTAGCCTAAACGATATCACCTTATGACAGTATATCCCCCACTCTATAATAAAAGCTATCTTCACCTCATCTGTAATAACCATGAGAATTTGATTATACCTAGAGAACCCATCGCTAAAGGAATACATGACAAAGTCGCGACACTATCAATTAACACATTTATGTGTGGTAAAGGGAAATCATCCTTTAGGTATGCCTTGTTTAGATCCCTATAATCAATGCATATCCTCATTCTCTAATCCTTCTTTGGTAATGGCACTATATTGGCTAAACATTCAGGGTAGTCCACCATCTCCAAGAACTTGGTATTTAATTGCTTAACTACTTCTTCTTTAACCAATTGGGCCTACTCAGGTCTTATCCTTTGAAGCTTCTACTTTACTGGTTTCATATGCGGGTAGGTTTGAATTTTATGTTTTGCAATTCGCTTATCAATCCCTAACATGTCTTCATATGTCTAGGCAAATAGCCTCTGATATTTCCTAAGCAACTGCTTGAACTACTTTCTTTCCTACAGTATGACGTCATTGGTGATAAGTAAGATTTTTGGATTCTTGTATGGGCTAAGATTAAATGTAGTCGTATGCACAAAATTAATGTTAAATATGCTCATGCACACTACCATGAGGAAACATATCACATAAGTAAGCAAACTCATTATTCATTGCCTTAAACTTAGAAAGAAACACATCATCGTCCTTGAAGAGACTAAAAATAAAAACATCAATAGTAGCAAGAAACTCCTCTTCTTCTAGTTGGTTGGCTAGTCTCATTTTGCCTGAGCGTTGTCCTCTTCTTCACTTATTTCTCTATCAATTAAGACATCAAGATCAACATTATGCATAGGATTTTCCTTTTCTCCCTTCTCTGTACCAGTGATAGCCTTGACAACTTCCTCAAAACTCTGTTTCATCTGATCATCCCCTAACTCAATCTTCGTAAAGTTTGCCTAAAGTGTTGCTCCATTTGCCATGGTAGACATAGTTTCCACCATAAAGTTTTGCATTTCCTTGCCACTTACTTCCTCAATAGAGTTCACAATCATGTTCTTGATGTCCTCCAATTTTATCCTTGTGTACACTGCCTCAACAAATTTGCACAGCTCGGTATACTCCTATTTCTAGTATATAAATGATGCATCATGATTTATCAAGTTAGAACCCTTCTTTATATGATCTTCCTCGATGGCCTAAAGTTTTGATTCAATAAGTACAATTCTATTTATTCACAGTGATCCTTTCCCTATCATTCTATAGCCATATAGTGTAAGGCTTGTACAAGATCGCAAACTGACTTGATTCTTACATCCTTTGTCTTTATAACTTGTTTCCCTTTTCTCTTTCTCTTTCTCTTATTTTTGTCATCCTTCTCTTCTGATGAGTCTCGACAATTTTGATACCCCGATTCACCAACATCCATAGAGAAAAAGGCCTTCTCGAGTTCATCTATATCCTTATCTGATGTCTTTTCATTCTCGATTGCCTTTTGTCTAACTTTCTTGGTGGCCTCCCTTTCTTTCATAAAGAAATCTGATAGTGGTCCGCACAAGTCCCTTACTTCTAGCTTCGACTCTTTACCTCGATACCCTAGTCCTTTCTTTGTAGTCTGAGTGGGAATCTCTGGGAACTTTGATATGTCGATAAAATTCTTTCCTAATACTTATCCTAGAAGAAAGTTCATATTCTTTATAATTCCCATCACTTTAGGGTCCACCCATTTATCCATTACTTAATAACTTGAAACCCTCGAAGATGGAGAACAACCACGCTCATAGCTAACACAATTTCACCAACCTCTGCACAAATAGTCATGACCTTTCCTTTATAAAGAATCTTGACTTTCTGGTAAATAGCGGAGGGCACACCTCTAAGAGGATGATACCATGGTCTTCCCAACATAAATGATAAGGTGACTAGAATGTTTAGCATTGTGAATTCCATCATTGTCTTTACTACACCCATTTTCACCAAGGTTTTAAATACTCTCGAAGCTGGCCTTCTACTATCATCATAAGCATGAATGACACTATTAGAAGCTTCCAAATCGTTCTTAAACAAATCAAACTTATGCAATAACTTTAAGGACCAGATGCTAATCTTAAATCTATCACCAACCATCATACACGACGTGCATCTTCCTTTCACCTTAGCTCTAATGAACAGGGCTAAGTTGTGATCCTTTCCTTCTAGCGGTATATCCTTATCTAAGAAAGTGATTTACCCTTATGATTTACCAATGCAACAACATCCATCGGAGTAGCTTCCTTTGAAATAATAAGACTCGATAGAGTCTCAACTATGGCTTTTTTATGCT
The DNA here is from genome assembly GCA_949677035.1 of Omphalea diandra. Classification (NCBI taxonomy): domain Eukaryota; kingdom Viridiplantae; phylum Streptophyta; class Magnoliopsida; order Malpighiales; family Euphorbiaceae; genus Omphalea; species Omphalea diandra. The sequence continues at coordinate 10,836 of CATIWR010122560.1, read as the reverse complement.
TCTGCGAGGTAATGAGTAACCCCTACATATTGATCTGGGCTGCATCCTCTTCAACTATTTTATAATGGGATTATCATCATCCTTCTCCTTCATAATGAGTTTGCCTATCTATCCTCTTCTCAACCCTTGCTTTTATAGAAGCTCTTCTATCATGATAGTATTTCCCATTGTGCATCATATGGCTCACCTATTTTATCTCTTTCTTTTCATCACTCTCCTTCCGTAGCTAGATCATCCTTTTTCTTTTACTCTTCCTTTGTTTCTTCATTTGAACTTTCCTACGAATTAGTGTAAACACCTAGAGTCTCCCTTTCAACCTTCTTAATAGTAAAAATAACAACTTCCTTAAAATTCCAAAATCTATCATAAATGTCCCTTGATTTTGGGGAGGAACATTATGGTAGTTCGGGAGATGGTTTTGTCAGATACTGGGCCTTCTAGAATTTGGTGGAATTATCGTCTTGTTGTTAATGTGATCTTGAATCTCATGCCTTAGTTTGTAGTAGTCATCGGTGTTATGATCTACTCCTTAATGGAAAACACAATAACCATTAACATCATACCTCCTAAGCAACGAGTTAGGTAGTGGTCTCGGTGCTAGAGGCTTTAGCACTCCATTCTTCTGTAACCTCTCAAACACCTTAGATAGAGTCATCTCTAAATCAGTGAACTGTCTTAGTGCCCTTAACACATTCACATCAACCGTTTTGTTTCCTTCAGTCTAAGGTTGAGTCTGGGCGCTTTTCCTTCCCTCGTACTATCTTTTTGACTCAAATTCTAACTTTTCAGCTGGCAAGCTTGCTTTTCAAATGTCTTCAAAGTTCCTTACCAACATCCCTTAGATTTTAGTGCCAATATTGGGCATAGCTCCTTTGATAATCATTTTGACATATTCTCTCTCTGTAGGCCTTGTGGTTGCCTCTGAAGCCATTTTCTTCTACCTTATGATGTAATCATTGAAGCTCTCACCAGTCTTCTGCTTGAAAGATTCTAAGTCTTGCAATATGACTTCCAAATCTAAATTACATGCATAGTGTCTCTCTAAAGCTTCTGTTAGCTCCTTCTAATCTTTCCTAATTGTCTTTAATTGGTTAAAGTACCATGTCTTGGTAGACCTTTTTAATGACAAATCAAAAAGCCCTAACATGGTATCAGTCGGTACCCCATACACTTTTATAACCATGACAGATGATCAAACATGGTTCTTTGCATTATGGGTTCTTATGAACTTAGGCATGGGGAAATTAGCTGGTATTTTCTTAGGTCTATAGGCAAACAATTCTTTAATGTCTATTACTTTTATGAACCTTTATCACCCAAAGCCTTTTGTATCTTGTCTAGATGTTTAATGAAATCATCAAAATGAGAATTCTCTTTCCCACTATCCATAGGCTTATCGGGAATGACTGTAGCCCTACCCATTTCCTTAGCAAGTTTGCTCTCATGGTATTCCTTCATCCCCAATAGATCCTTGCCAATCACCACAGGCTAGGGGGCTTCCACAGGTTCTTTCCCTTTATCAACTCTATTGGTAGATATGTTGCCTTTGTGTTGGATTTCATTATCCCTCTTATTCACTTCTTCAACAATCCTTTCTTTTATCTTGTAATTGAAGTCAGTCATCAACCTTTCCAAAACTTCAGAGAGTAACCTTTTAACTCATCCTTGGCATCTTACTTTTCCTAGCGAGTTGGTTGCCTCTTCGCTTCCATGAGGGTTTGGATGGAGCTATGATGGCTGTAAGACAAAGATTATCAATATGATGGATAAATAGGTAAACGACGTGTGTAAGCTTATTATGTATAAATCATTTTACATAAGATCCTTCCAACCTTATTTCTCCCATATACAAGGTCTAGTTGCTCTTTCCTAGGTTAGGTTTCATTCTTATATTATCATAGGGCATAGAATGTGTGGGGTCACCTCATACTAGGAAGAGTTTAAAGCCTCAAAAGAACATATAAAAAAAAGGTACTAAAAAGGAAGAACTCTTTACATCACTTGTGGAAATATGTATAAACAAAAAAGGGAATCCCTTTAAGGAAAAAGAGATATACATAGAAAGTATCTACATGACGAGGAAGGGGAAAGTACACAATCATTTTCATATGGAGAACAATTACATTAAGTGGGTGAGATAACATTTATACTTACATTTAGGATGCCTAACAATGTTCTTCGAAGACTTTCACTCTCCTCTAAGGAAGAAATGTAAACAAAAGGTGTGACTTATTCCATGGTATTATTGCTCTTACATGCGCCTAGTGGTTAATAAGGTTGATGTAGTTATTGGCTCCTATAAGTTTTAGGGGTGGTTGTCATGATCCTTTATTTAATATACTAAAGATACTATGCTTATGATTGATGAATCTTCTCCACAATCTCCTAAGCCTGAATATGAAGCTTAAGTGTTAAATTTAGAGAACCATCGATTTATCTAAGGGCAACTAGTGTACCCACGTGGTGAGGTGTTAAGACTTTATAAATGCAATAGACTTAATCAATAATAGGTTTAAAATGTTAAAAGTGAACCATAGATTAAACGCAAAGTCAATTTTATTAGTCCCGAATGGAGTCATCATAGTGTGTACCTCGTAGTTTTACAATTGTGCTCGAACGAATGGAACTTACTTGTGACTTTATCCTTTTATCGATCATTGGTGAATCAAGAGGATAGGGATCTTTACAATGGTAATGACCCCAAGGTGTGGTTCACATTTGGATTAATAGGGGATCCTTTTAGGCCTTACGTGACTTTAAAGCCTTAAGTCCAAAATGTTGGTCATCGAGGGACTTAATACTAGATAATACATTTGTACCATCCCTAGGAAATATGGAGTCGCCACCTAACTTTGATCGGGATAAGAATCTTGGAAAGGTAAAATCTGAACCTATTTCAAATCAATTAGAAGACCTCTTTCATCTTCACCCATCAGAGATTGGGTTTAGAAATTGAGTATGGCTAAAGGAAGAAGATAAACATCCTAAACTACTTGGATTTTGTTATTTGACCTTTGGGCATCTTTTGTTCATTTTTAATATTTTAATTGAGTTATCGATTAGTCCAATTAATGCCTCTAAACATATATTTAAGTGCGATTCATTTTGGTATGTCAAATCATCAACTCAAAAGGGGTAATAGGTCATGCATCATAGCAAAGGAGGCAAGCATGCATTGTCATCCATTCATTCATTACCACGTTGTGTGACCATTAAGACCAACTTGTGGTCTTACTCAAACATAACACCTACACCCAAAAGAAAAATAAGTTAGTAAATGAAACAAGTGTAAAACAAACCAAATGAACTCAAAACATAAGGAAGGAATATAACACATATTACCATATCTCCCATGCAAAAGGTGCCTAGATATGCATCTAAGTCCATAATATCATATCCATACATAAACATCTAGTAAGTATACAAAATCAGAGCATGTGAATCATAAGCATCAAAAGAAGTAAAACATACATTACAAAGTATTTGAAGGATGTTTAATGGCCTAAGGCAACAACTCATCACAAAAAGAATCATGGGATTGATGAATCCTTACCTTATGTAACTCTTAAAAAGTATGGCATCCATATGTACCATTAACCATGTAGGGTTAGAATACAACACAATAATGGGAGAGATTCAGGGCTAAAACACTATTCTCATTTTATAAACACAAACCTAATTACAAAAGGGACTCTCAAGGTCAATGGAACCATAAGTTCCTCACTTGGTCACTGCCAAAAGAGGGTCAAAATAGAACCTTAACACCACACTAAATCATAAATAAAGGAATATGAAACATTATATGTAAAGAAGATGTGAAATCACTTAAATATCACCCTTAAGTTTCATTTTTAATGTGAATAAGGATCCTAGGATGTTCAACCTCCTATTCAGCTACTAGAACATTGGAACACCTTACAAATGGGTTATGGGTTTGGAAAAAAGGAAATCCAAATAGTTATTGGAGCTGTACAACCCAAATGAGGGGCTGTATAGCCTATAATTAAGGTTGTACTGTACTTATTTTTAAATTTTGAAAATAGAAAAAATAAGAAGGAGAAGGAGGAGTGAGAGGGGTTTTTCTGGATGCCTTTGTGTGTTTTTATGCCCTTAGAGGCTTACAAATTCAATATTTTCCTCCATAATGCCTAAGGAATACAAAAAATCAAAGAGATTAGGTCTAGTTCTACTTTGGAGTGAGTTGAGGTGAGTTAGGGTTTAGTTTTTCTATGATTGATAGGTGTGTGAGAAATAATTTAAGTATAGTAACCTTGGGGTTTTCCAAGCCTCTCCTCTACCTTTAAAATGAGGGGTATTTATAGGTGCTGGGAGAGTTCATAGTGCCATAAATAGTTTTGGTTGCACCATGATCATATCCAATCATAAAAAGGAAGATGAAACTTCTAGAATTAAGGTATGCATGCCGGTTGTACAACCAAAAATGGGATGTACAACCAAAATTGGGATGTACATCCCTCTACTAAGGCTATATAGACTTCGGATTAAAGGGGGACTTATTCTAAAAGAATCTGTGAAGTAAGGTTTAACATGGACTATTAAACCTTATGTAAGGTTGTACAACCCATTAAGCATGGAAGGCAATTTTGGGCTTGGTCTTAGGTTTGGTGTTAGACTTCTCTAAATCTTCTTAAGGCTTTTAATCTCTTCCTTTAGCAATTTGCATTCGAGCGAATTGGTTTAGTGATCTTCATTGTTAGGCTTTACATCTAGACATCCAAAATCTAATGCTTACACATTCCTTTTCAAAAATGATTTTAAAAAAGGAAAGATTGACACAACTCTTTTTGTGAAAAAGCATAAATAATGATCCACTTATTATTAACATTTTTATTGATAACATTGTGTTTAGTGCTACTAATGAGTCTTTTTGCAAAGAGTTTGCTGAGTGTATGACTAAAGAGTTTGAAATAAGCATGATGAGGAGCTCAAGTTCTTTCTCGTTCTACAAATCAAATAATGATAAATAGGGCATCTTCATTAACGAATCCAAATACACAAAGGAGATACTTAAGAATTTTGAATGGATGGATGCAACAGTGCCATGACACTAATGAGATCAACTATAAAACTTGATAAGGATGAAATGGGTAAGATAATAGATGAAAAGGAATATAGAGATATTATTGGCTCTTTTCTTTATCTTACTACTTATAAACTTGATATCATATATAGTGCATGTCTTTGTGCTAGATTTTAATCTTGCCCTAAAGAATCACATTTGCATGCAGTTAAAAGGATTTTGAAATATTTGCATGACACTATGCATTTAGAATTTTGATATCTTAGGAACACATCATTTAGCATAATAGGCTATTTGGAGGAGGATCATGTTGGTAGTTTACTTGATAGGAAAATTACTTTTAGAACTTGCTAATTTAATAGTTAATGTTTAGTTTCTTAGTTTAGCAAGAAATAAGTATCAATTGTCTTATCAACCATTGAAGTAGAATATATTATGGTAGATTATTATTGCACTTAGGTCTTGTGGATGAAATAATAACTTAAGGACTATAGTAAAGTGAGGGATCACATTCCAATCAAATGTGGCAACACAAGTGCTATTAATATTGTCAAGAATCCAATATAACACTTTAGAAGTAAGCATATAAATATTGGACATCATTTCTTGAGAGACCATGCACTTAATGGTGATGTTGTATTAAAATTTATTGATACAAATAACTAATTAGCGAATATCTTCATTAAACCCTTTAATGATGAAAGGATGAACTTCATTAAGAGAGAGCTAGAGGTGTTAGATGGGAGCTCCCTATGTTGAAATGATCTCAAATATTATATTGATTAATGATTGACTTGTGTTTGATATATGTATGTTGTGATTCTTGATAATTTGATTATTTATACGTGTTGAGATTGATTGATTCAATTGCATGAGTTTTTCCATATTCATGTGCTTGAATCAATCATTTAAAAATTAATTTGATCATTCAATTAATGGCCAAGTAGAAAATTTGAAATCAAAATTATTTTTCAAGCTGGCCTAAAAATAGAGATCGAGATTTGCCTTTTGTCATCAAGATTTCTAGGTCACCTTATTGGGATGGCATCATTTCAAATTCTACAGTCATTGCCCAACTTTTGCACTCGCAACTTTTAAAACTTTTCAAATTCCTATGAAGCATGCATGACATTTGGTGTCAAATGTATCTGTTAGACACATTTTTTTATAAATCGTGGTCACGACACTCCTATTATGGTTATGAATTACAGTAACCATTGGATATCATTTGGCCATTTTAAAATGACCAGTTTTACATTTAATACAAGAATTAGCTATTTTCCCTTCCTTTTATGCCTATACATACCTCTTTTTTTCCATACCTTCCGTTTTCCTGCCATTTCCAATTCTTCTAACTCAAATTCTCTCATTTCTCCATCTATTCTTCTTTTAACTCCTTTTTTTCTTTCTTCCTATCAATGGCACCTAAACAAAAGGCCTCTAGGAAAGCCAAAGGCAAAGCCCCTATAACTTCCTCTCCTAAGACCTTCCTCATTTCTCTCACAAAGGAGTAACGAAGGAAGAAAAAAGAAGTGTGAAATTATGAAGGACAAGGTCATTCTCCCAAACAAGGTCCCAAGTATCTTTGCCTTGGAGACTTTTTGCATCAAAGACATAACCTTTGCTTACCTTTCAAAACTTTCTTGGGAGAAGTTCATCTTTGTGGAGGAACCTGGTATGATGAGATAATTAGGAAGTTCTTGGCCATCATGGAGATCTATACTATATAAGAATTAGGTCAGTATGGGATAAATTTTAGATTTTTTGGAAAATAATATGGGCTCTCACTTTATTCTTTGGCTAAGATATTTGGGTTTCAAATGGACGGAGCGTGGAATTACCATGATCTCCACATGAGTTACACTGATCTTTGGAAAGAAAATCCATTAAAAGAGACATGATTCCTAATTCTCTCCCTCTTTGGATATTACACCAAATTGTGACCTTTTCCATCATGTTAGGGGGATAGGAATGAAAAAGTCACCCAAAAGGACCTCTATTTTCTCTTTAGGATGGTTGAAGGACAAGTTATACAAATTGCCAAGTTTTTGGTTGATCAATCTGCTCCACTTAGCCAAATCCAAACATGGGAAAATCCTCATCTCTTTCATATCACTGCCATTTCAAAAAATATAGGGGCTCTCACTCCTAACTAGCCCTTCTCAAAACATCCTACCGTCATAACACCATTTTGATTGACCGAAACTATTTGATAGCCGCCAAAGCAATAAAGCTAAATACTTATGATTGCTTGCTTAAAGCCCATGAGGCGAGAATCCAAGAAAAGGCTAGGAGTAAGAAAATTTCAAAGGTGGTCATCCAAGAGCAAGAAGGTGAGGAAGGGCCAAGAGAAGAAGAGATAACAACACAACCCACTTCTACTCCTACTCTCTCACAAGCGATTTTGGAGTCACTTGACAAAAAGATGGACATGCACTTTAGAAGATTCAAACTACAAGTCATTTTCCTGGGGATATTGTTGAAATCCAAAAGAAGATGGAGCTTGAATCTTGCTACCTCCCTGATTTGGAGGATGGGAGTGATGATGATTATCAACCCTAGTTTGGCTTTCCTTTTTTGTTTGTTGCTTTCTATTCTTTTGTTTTTTATTTGATATCCACAACAATTTGGCCAACTTAAAATGATCAAACATGTGTTTGTATTGCTTCTATGTAATTGTTTCTTTTAAGTTAATGAAATTTTAATTTTCTTGTCCATTTGATCTTCATTGTCTTATTGACTATATTATCTCTTGTTTATGTTGGAATGTTTGATTGAATGGACACCTGAATGGTGACTGCATGTATCCCTCCATTTGTATATCCTTCTATGTATATATTGTGCTTCAACCCTCTTCTAACTCCTTTTTAATATTGAGAAAGGGGAGAGAAGCATACAAAGTAAAATTTTAAATCCTTAAAGTGTTTTATATGAGCTGATTAAGCATTCAAATATTGAGCGAGATTGCTGAATTCGATGATTCTGTCTTTGGATCCATAACATGCATTAAAAGTCTCTTCATTTAGGAACAACTAAACTGAATACATTTATTAGGTCAACCCAGCTTTAACGCTTAGATATACTCTTTGGCCTTTTTTTTTTTTTTTTTTTGGGGTTGGGGGGGTGAGAATACTCTTTGTTTAAAAGTTAAAACTAAATCTATTAAAACGTTTCTCATTCGTCAAGTTAGCTAACTTGCACATGATCATGCACCTAAATAACTTATAAAAATTTTACAGATCCAATGTTCACAAACATCACGACGGTTGGACAATTAAAAGGCAAAAACAAATCAATAATAATAATTGATTGTTTAAGTTAGGTATAGTTGTCCATAAGACGTGTATTTGCATGCATAAAAAAGAGTTTCTCAAATTACTTTATTATCACTGTAAAGATAAATATTTTTAATTATATTTTATTGTATTTTTTTTTTTTTTCTAATGTAAAATAAGCAATATCACAATTTTAAATTTTCCATACACAAAAATATAAATTCGCTTTGACTTTTCACTGGGTAACAGGTCATATCTACAATTACGCTTCAAAATGATTCCTCAAATAAGTTTCAAAGCCATTTTCCAATATGGGAATGCATTAACAGATTCTTCGGATATATCTAATTAAGCGCAATGCAAATACATGGCCGAGTAATCTCATATATAGATTGGTCATTTTTTATTCGATCCGACTTTGTTCCAAAAGTGATCTAAATTTAATCTAAATTCAGATAAATTCAAAATACTTTAAAAATTTTTAAATTGGATCAAATTTGGATTAACTCATAGGTCAAATTAAGACTAATTCAAACAAGTCAATCCATAACAACATAAAAAAAATATTTTTTATTATTAAATATTTAAAGATAGAATAATTAAATTAAAAAAGAAATTATTAAAGATAGAATAATTAAAATAAAAACAGAAATTATGTTGTATTTTTAACAAACTTACTTTTAATTTTATTGTGCCTTTTGTCTAAATTACAATTTCTTATTTATTATAACGAGTTATTTTGTGAGAATAAAAATTATTTATTGTGATCAAATAGTTTTATCATAAATTCTTAAATAATTTAATACAATAATATAATTATTATTGTCATAATATTATCTTTTTCTTGCATGTAATTTGGTGGGCATTAGAAATTTGGCGCTAAGCTATTATGATAAAATATTATGAGAAAAAAATTTATATCTTTATTTATCTTGTATACTAATTTATTATGACAAAAAATTTTTGACATAAAAGAATTTATCATAAATTTATTTATTCTTCATAATAATTATGATAAATTTGATTTTTATCATTGATAAAATCATATATTAAGATAAAATTAATTTTATCATATAAATTTTTATCATAACACACAAAAATTTTTGCAATGAGTGGTTTGTTATATTTATGTATTTATTTGACAATTAGTTTAAATTAATATATTTAATTTGAATATAACTTTATATAAACTTAATTCAATTGTTGGTTTTCATTATATATAGTTATTTGCTAAAAAATTAAATTATACTTAATTTATTAAACATTTAGATGCAAATAAAAATTTTAATCAAGTTATGTTTCTGTAAAATCTATATGACTAAAAATAAATTTTTTAAAAAAAAATTGTTATTTTTTAATAAATTTTGAGAAAATATTACATAAATAATATAAAATCTAAATAAATATTGAATAAAAATGATGCCATCGAATGCAAAATATTATTTTTAAAGGTAGTCTCAGATTCAATCTAAACCTAAATCAAAAACCCTTTTTATATATCAATTAGATAAATGACTTGAATTTACTCAAAACTCGAGTAATCCAAACTCAATATAATTTGAAAACACCTCCAACCAAAATAATTCAATCCAAAAATGATCTGATTTAAAAACGATCTAACCTAAAATGATTCGACTTGACCTATTCACCATCAATCTAATTAATTAGTCAAAGTAAAATGTAATATGGAATGTGTAGAAAAATAAATAACTTTTTTTTTTTTGTTCATGAGAGATTTAATAGTCAAAAAAGTATTATGACTTATATAATAATAAGTAGCTTTATCTTATAGAAAATCAAATTTGAAACTTTCACTTCTCACGGTATACAATTTAAAGTTAGGTTACGCTTGCATATACAAACGTTTATTTCATTCTATGTAAAAACTTATGCATGCATTTTTATTAACGAAAAAAAGAATTTAATGCATATCTACGAAATTTTCAATTGTATCCATTATAAAATTTTAGCGACAAAAGAATCTTCGCGCAAGAAGAGGAATGAGCAAGTGGAAGCAACCGACACCAATTAATGAGACAGACTAAATACCGCAAGACGTGCTATATTTTCATTCGAGGTGCATGGTGCATGTGACATGCACCTCCCTCTACTGGCATTATTTAAATTGCACACTACGCTCTAACTAATAATCATAGTTTATTGTTTTGCTCTCAGTTTTGCTTCTTTCCTCACTCTGCATAGTCATGGCCAGGAGGTTGTTGCTGTTGTTTGCGCTCTGTATCTGTGTACTCCCTGCGCTAGTAAGCCCACGGCTAGTGGGGAGGCCTTTCTATATCCAAGGCCGCGTCTACTGCGACACCTGCGGTTGTGGTTTTGAGACCAAGAAAACAACATATATATCAGGTAGACTCCTACTCAATTCTAACATGCAAACCTCATGTTTCACAACCATGAAGACCAACACAGTGCTAATCTCTAGTTTATAAAATAATGCACTACTCATTCTTTCTCCTTATCTATATATATATATATATATATATATATATATATATATATATA
>CATIWR010122555.1:0-12342 GCA_949677035.1 Omphalea diandra | reverse complement strand
TTATATAATATATATATATATATATATATTATATATATATTTTTTATATAAATAAATATATATATATATATATATATATATATATATATATATATATATATATATATATATATATATATATATAAGAGATGACACGTGTTTGAGATGGGTAGGATTCTACAAGTTGGATTCTATGGGTCCATGAGACCGGCCCTCTGCACTAATTAGCAACATAAGAACAAATATTTAAGGAGTGGGGCTTATAGGGTCCAAATTTATAGCTGTCTGCCAGATTTTAAATCTCATTCAATTGGATGGTATTATTTGTTTCTGCCAAAATTATGCCATTTAGGGTGGCAATTTAAATTAAGCATCGTCTATATATATTAAAAAAATACCAACAATTAATGAACAAAAAAATTTAAAAGAGAAATCATGTAATATCTCCTTAATAATAAACAAAAATAATCACTCACTTTTCGATTTCACCATATGAAATAACATTAAAGTGATACATAACTCAGTTCAAATAAAAAAATAACCACAATCTCAATAATAAAATTAACGTATTTTTTCTCGCATTACTCAACACTAATACTAATAAAATCGTTATTACTCATAAGATTCAAATCAAGCCCAATAAAATTAATTAAAAGAAAATTATATAAAAAAATAAATTTTATAATGATATTATAAATATTCAAAGATTTGAAATAAATAATTATGAATTAAATCACACGAAGTGCAAAGAATCGAGTAGTTTTTATATAAATTCTAATGCCAATAATTTACTTGTAAATTAAATTACTTATATTTCATCCCATTAAAAACTCAATTTCTAGTTAATAATAAATTGGTTTTGCAATAAATGACTCACGAGCAATTAAGAGTTTTGAGTCCTTGTCAAAATTAAAGAGATTTATAGCAACGTTTAGAAGATTGAGGATTTAAGTCTCGTTTACCGTAATTCAAACTTTTTTTCAAAATTAAATTGAATAAATTATTTAAATCAATAAAATTAAAAATTAATCAATGATATACTTCAATTATGGGTTAAAAATTGATTAGTTAATAAACTTATAAAAATTAAAAAATAAATTAATTAAAACTAAAAACTGAATTAAATTTATTCAACCTCAAATTAGGTTAAAATTCTAAAAGTTATACTATCTTACTTGAACTTTAAATGTTCAAAATATTTTTATTATTTCATTTTATTATATTATTTTTTCTATTTTAGAATATTTTTTGAATATCATTTATATATATTTTAAAAATAATCAATTAAATCAACCGAATAAAAATTAATTAATTAATCGAATAATTCAATTTCCCACATACTTTCAAAAATATTGTTGTTATTAATATATCAACATTTTATGATTTGTTGGTGAAAATACTCTAAATTACTCAAATATAAATGCAATTAAAATGTATATAACTGTGATGGACATAATATTTCCTTGTAAGTGTTAACTCACTTCCATTTTTCTCCTTGTAAGTATTATATATTTATATACACAGAGCTAAAAACAACAATTGGTTGCACTCCGAATTCTATTTGAAGAAGTAACAGTTTGACTTCCAAAATGGCTCTTATAAGTCCAAATTCTCAAATAAAAGGAGGTATCAGATACTTAGAGGGATGTTAGGATCTTACTCTGAACTCTTAAAATTTCAAAAGGTGAGATTGCTTAAGAAATGAAAAGGAAAAATATTATTCTGATGCAAATCTCCTGAATTGGCATTTCAAAGATCACTTCAGCTGCCAAAGGATTGATTTAGCTTTCCCTGTATAAGTTGCTCAGTCTATCTTTTTTTTTTTTTTCCTTAATTTTTTTTTTTCGTGAACATTCGGATAAGATCATTTAGAGCAACTATCTCTTTCATAAAGTTTTAATATATTCAGAATCGAAACCACTAATTAAAACTAAACCAATCTCTTGTTAACTGATTCATGCCCTCGATAATCGTTGCTCAGTCTATCTTTAATCATCACTAAACTTCATCTTTCATAAGTTAGGTTTTTCAATCATTTCTTTTCCTTTGAGTGGTCCATTGCTATGACAGAAGTGAGTTAGTGCATGCCCAGTTAACATAACACTTCCTCTCTCTCTCTATCAGAGTAACCCAAATATCTATTTTTATATATGATTTTAAAGCGACAGTTGATAATAAACAGTATTGTCGCATCTATCAGCATTTAGTGACATTGTTGTCATGTCTAGGTAGTATTTTTATATTTATTTATATCAATTTTTATATTAATATTCTATAATTACGGACAAATAACAATAATTTACCAAACTGCCTTTGACATGCATTTTCAAATATATAATATTAGCATTAATAATTTTTTTTCATCATTTTCATTCAATTTTTTATATCTGATACTGGTTTGGGGTAGTATTCAATATTTTTCAATGTAAGATGGAAAAAATTAAGATAACATTTAGCTGCAATTGATTAACACTATCAACTCATAAAATAAATAAATAATAATAATAGTTAATTGATGTATCAATCAGCTGTTATTAGAATTTTTTTCTATTTAAAATTATTTTTTAACTTTAATTGCTAATAATTAATATAATATAATATTTTCTAAAAAATTTCTTTGACACTTTTCATTTGAATAATTTATGTGATCAAATTAGCTATAGTTTAATACTAACAAAAAATGATTATTAAGATTTTAAAGATATAAATTAATAATTATAGTATTTCAAGTTTTAAAATTATACTTTATTTTAAAAGTAAAAAATATTTTATTTTATTATATTTTTATTTGAATTTAATATATTAATTGAAAATATAAAAATATTAATTATTTTATATTATTATTAATTATTTTATAAATGAACACTAATAGCAGCTATCAACAACAAACCGGTACACCCAACAGCTATTTCAAAGAGGTCCTCTATAACTATGAACCAAACCTAACATCCAAACAAAACTCTTTTTTTCTTCTCTCTCTCTCTCTCTTCTAAACACGACCGTAATATATTATAATTATAATTATTATATAGATTCTAATATATCTGAAACCTCAATAACGATTCTTTATATTCATTTGTTGTGCTTTGTGTTTGTTCTTGATTTTTATGCATAATAGATAGGGGTGGGTCTTTGATTGAACTACTCTTTTCTACACCCCACGTATATAAAAACAAACAATTTAGGAGTTGTATTGGACCATAAAAATTTGTTAGTATTTTTTTTTTTTGTTTCTTGGTGGAACTGAGGATGGTGTTTATCCATCTGGGTACTCTTTATTTTCTTTCAAGAATGGGGCTGTAAAAGTATTACTAGCTCCTAAACTAGCCTGTGATATGGATCTTGAAGGTGTGATTCATGAGAACTCAATCAAGGTACGACATGTGGCTAACAATGATTGGTTTTTTCCTCAGCTTTTTCTGTTTCGTGTTCTTCTTCATTGTTGGCTTTTTGTCTGATGCAGAGAGATTCATGGAAGACAGTGTTAACGTTGGCCTATCAGAGTTTAGGTGTTGTATATGGAGATTTAAGCACTTCCCCACTGTATGTGTATAAAAGCGCTTTTGCAGAGGATATTCAGCATTCAGAGACCAATGAGGAGATTTATGGGGTCTTATCTTTTGTATTTTGGACATTGACACTAATACCACTAGTTAAGTATGTTTTTATTGTGCTTAGAGCTGACGATAATGGGGAAGGTGGTACTTTTGCTTTGTATTCTTTGCTTTGTCGCCATGCCCGTGTTAGCTCCCTACCCAATTGCCAACTTGCTGATGAGGAGCTATCTGAGTACAAGAAAGATGGGTCTGTGTACAATGATAAGAGTGGTATTGGGTCTAGAGTGAAGTCGACTTTGGAAAATTGTAGATTATTGCAGAGGGTTCTGCTTGCTTTGGCTTTGATTGGTACTTGTATGGTCATTGGAGATGGAGTCCTTACTCCTGCAATTTCTGGTATTTGTGGTTATGGTCTTTCTGGGTTTTGGTTTTTGGTTCTAACTTTGAAACGTCATGGCTGAGAATTCGATTGATTTGGTTTTTGGTTATTTCTGCAGTTTTTTCTGCTGTTTCTGGGCTGGAGCTATCCATGTCGAAAGAGCATCATCAGTGTAAGTTCCTAGCATTGAAGCCAATGTGTCGTTACATATCAACAGTAATTTCTTATAGGTTCTTGTGGATGATGATTATTCTTATAGGAAGTGTTTAGCTTTATCCATAGGATAAGCTCTATACTTTCTGCAAATGTGAATTTTTAGTCACTTCTGTCTGTTGTTAACATTTGATTTCCCACATAGTAAGGTCAACCACCGCGGCACTGAGATACATAGTACAAGACCAAAAACACATTTAGAGAGAATCCCGGTTCTTGATAAGCATCAAAGTTACACCAACTTTAGATAGCTGGTTTTGTTGGCTGCCTAAAGAGTTGCAACACTATTTCTCTGGTTTCTTTTTCCTGTGTATGTCGTTGTGACAAGTAATTTAGGGGAGCATATCACTGTTAAAGATTAGTATTTTCAGTTTTAATATAACATACTTAAAACTATGAAAGTTTGAAACTTCAAAGGTTTGTCTTCCCACATTTGCAATGTGCAGATGTGAAATGAAGGAAAAGCAAAAGTTACCTAATTTGTACCGCATGCATTATTGTGGGTCCCTTCAAATGTAATCAGGACAAGCCTCCAGCTTTAATCAAAGTCAAATCACTATAGCAAGCTAATTAAATATAAATCATATTGTTAGTTTAATAGTGTAGAAGGCCAAGTTGATAGCTATCATTGTTTTAAATAGAGTAAGCATGCAGCAAATGGCCAAGGATAAAAGCCGTAAGTAATTAGAAGATTAAGGATATAAAGCTGTGCCTTTCATAAAGTTGATCTGTCATTATAAGGTGGAGAAAAAAGTTTTTTCGTTTAGTTTGGATAAGACAATGAATAGGGGAAACCATTATAGAATAATTTTTTTTCTGGTACATCCATTATAGAATAATCTAGTGCCATCAGCTTATTTGTCTGATCATATTCCCAAATGGGTTTTGTCAGACTGGTCAAACTCAGTTGGTATCATGACTGAAAGTCCCTCCCTATGACACATACACATACATAGTCATAAAAATAGTCTCTCAAGCCCTTGCCTTCTTCTTGGTGTCCAAAAAATTATAGTGCATATTGATCACTGGAATGAAGTCATCATCACGCTTAATTGACTGCTGCCACTGAATTGGTCAAATCACCTCTTTTAAAAAAAACAATGGATCTCTCAAGATATTGCTCTCAATACCATATTCTGAAATTTGAACTACCAGCAGTGTATGTTGTGTTGGTCCTACATCTTGAGATGCAAGCTTTTGCAACTTGTGGGAACAAATTTCCACTAAGGTTTATGTTGCTTTATTAATTGGACTTGATAGGTGGATTTAAGATGTTCACTTTCACTATGAATATGCTGTTTTCTGATCTACTACACAGTATTCCTTTCTGCATACTCTTAACTTGGAATTTATTTTAGTTCACTTTGATGCAAGTCATGAACAGATGAATGTAATCTGCAACATTTATGATTGTGTATTTCCTCAAAATCTATTGATTCTGCAGATGTTGAACTCCCAGTTGCTTGCACTATACTTGTATTCTTGTTTGCCCTCCAACATTATGGAACACACCGTGTAGGATTCCTCTTTGCTCCTGTTGTGATTACATGGCTATTGTGCATAAGTGCTATTGGCTTGTACAATATTTTGCACTGGAATCCCCATGTTTACCAAGCACTGTCCCCATACTACATGTACAAATTTCTGAAGAAGACCCAGAGGGGAGGTTGGATGTCCTTAGGTGGAATTCTCTTATGTATAACAGGTACAAGATTGAATGTGTGATTGTCCTTTTGCCATTGTCTAATAGGCTATATTGTGTTTCACTTTCTTACCACAGTTTTTGTATCTTTCAGGCTCGGAAGCTATGTTTGCTGATCTTGGGCACTTCTCACAACTGTCAATCAAGGTTAACTAATCCATTTTTTATCATAATTTTGAACAAAACATCGAGAAAAAGTTTTTCCTGAAAGCAGATGCTTGCAGAGTTAGAAAATTTGACAATGAAGAATAAATATTGTGGAGCAAAAAAATACAGAGAATTAAATTGCTTAAACGAAAATAAAACTTGCTATTTTTCCCATTAATTTCAATAAAAAAAAGTGCATATTTATGGGCTTATAATCAATAAAAAAATGTTTAAATCACTATATCACAATCAGATTTTATTTTATTGTTTTGTACATTTTTATCTAACTACAATTTTTTTTAAAAAAAAATAACTAATTCAATATTTGAATCAATTTCTAACACTCTTCTTTTAATTTAAAAATTAATAATTATCGCATTAGAGCACTTGTCTCTAAGTAATCATTAGGTGTATTTTTCACATAAATTATTGATGTACTTTTCATCAACCTTTTGATCTATTCCTCACCAAAAATTTTTGAAAATTTTTGTTGATATACTTATCACCAACCTCAGAAAATTTTATGGTGTACGTCTCACCACCAATTACTCATATATATATATGGCTTGTTTCCAAAAACAACATACTCATCATTAATGTAATTGACTCAAACGAAGCAAATTTTCAACTACCTCAAGCATATATAAAACATCATAAATCAATCTTTTTCTACCAAATTTTAAGATCACAAAAATAGTGCCCCTTTCACATACTTTAAATGTAATTTTCGTTATCCATTGTCATCTTGATGGTCTCATCAATCTCTACAAATAGTTGTTTGTTTCTAATTATTTAATTACTACAACCACTATCATTTCCTAAAAAGTACATTTTTTTATTCTCGTAAGATCTTTTCAGCTATAATATTACTCTTAAAAAATATGAAATAAATAATAATTATTTTAATGAGAAAAAATTACAAAAAATTATATTATTTTAAAAAATGAAATTTGCCACTTCTTTCATTGATTTTAATTAAAAAAAAAACTATTTATAGGCTTACATTCAACCAAAAAACTCAACCATAATTAAGTTTTATTTTATTATTTTGCACACCTTTGACTAACTATAAATTAGTAAAATAAGAAATAATTAAATTCTAATTTAATTTTTGAATCAATTTCAAACAGCAGAGGCACAACATCTTCATTTCCAACATATGGCAATTTGACATTTACTGATGTTCCAATTAATAGTCAGTTTGCTTATGAACAGATCCATCATGAAGTGTTAAAACATTTTTCTGTTGTTCCAAATTATGCCTTGCATATCATGAAAGATTTACCTGGCTAAAAAAATTGCAATCTGCATCTCTTTTCTTAATTTCTTCAAAAAGAAAGGAATAGAAGGTCTGGTTTTTCCTGTTCCCTCCAGTTTCTTGTGCACACGAATCAGATCATCTTCTTCGAATGTATTGTACTATTAGAGCTCTGTGAGATGATGTTGCAAGTCCAGGCATGCTTAATAACATTAAGTAATGTCTAAAACAAAAATCCTCAACTTAACACTTACTCCTTTAATGGGTATCTAACAAACTTGCACAACAGACCTATGCAATTCGTATCAGTAAATGGAAAAGAAATAACCAAGATGAGCTGCTAACCAATGTCTTGAGCACAAATCGTGAAAATCTCAAGCTACTATAACAGAAATTCACTTTTTTCGCAGATTGCATTCACCTTTGTTGTTTACCCCTCCTTGATCCTTGCATACATGGGACAAGCTGCTTACCTTTCTAAGCATCATATCATTGAAAGTGACTACCATATTGGTTTCTATGTATCTGTACCTGGTAAGCTACCAGCATTATCGTTTTTGAATAGCTATTCCACTTGAGATATGTGGCCAATGCTGTTGTTGTTGCAGAGAAAATAAGATGGCCAGTTCTAGCAATAGCCATTCTAGCAGCAGTGGTGGGAAGTCAAGCCATCATTACTGGAACTTTTTCAATAATTAAACAGTGTTCAGCTCTTGGTTGCTTTCCTAAGGTCAAAATTGTGCACACCTCCTCCAAAATACATGGGCAGATTTACATTCCAGAGGTCAACTGGGCATTAATGCTGTTATGTTTGGCTGTTACTGTTGGCTTCAGAAACACAAAACACATGGGAAATGCAGCAGGTATCACTCTCGTATTCATGAATCCTCCCCACCCACAAGTCCACTGTATTATGTTTTCTAGTAATGAAGACAAAGATGCAATACAAATCATATTTATGTAATTTTTGACAGGTTTGGCAGTAATAACTGTAATGCTGGTAACAACCTGCCTAATGTCTCTGGTTATTGTCTTGTGCTGGCACAAAAATGTCCTTTTAGCCCTCTGTTTTACATGCTTCTTTGGCTCCATTGAAGCTCTCTACTTCTCCGCATCTCTTATCAAGTTCCTGGAAGGAGCCTGGGTACCTGTTGCCCTCTCATTTATCTTCCTAATTGTTATGTTTGTTTGGCACTATGGAACACTCAAGAAATATGAAGCTGATGTGCAAAATAAGGTTTCCATCAACTGGCTTCTCCGTCTAGGTCCAACTCTTGGGATTGTCCGGGTCCGAGGGATTGGCCTCATACATACTGAGCTGGTCACTGGTATCCCAGCTATATTCTCGCACTTTGTCACCAATCTTCCTGCTTTCCACCAGGTTGTAGTCTTCCTCTGCATCAAATCTGTGCCAGTGCCGCACGTTAGACCTGAGGAAAGGTTCTTGGTAGGAAGAGTCGGTCCAAAGGAGTATCGTCTGTACAGATGCATAGCACGTTATGGTTATCGTGATGTTCACATGGATGATGTGGAGTTTGAGAAAGATCTTGTGTGTAGTATTGCAGAATTTATCAGGTCAGAAAAGCCTGAAAATAATGATAATGACCACGAAAGAATGACGGTGGTTGGGACTTCATCTTCTAACTTTGAAGGCATTAAACTGTGCGAAGATGAAGCTGATTCATCTGATATAACAGAAGCGAGGGAGATACAGTCCCCTAAAAGGTCAAGAAAGAAAGTGAGGTTTGTTGTGCCAGAAAGTCCACAGATTGATATGGACGTGCAGGAGGAGTTGCAGGAGCTAATGGAAGCAAGGGAAGCAGGGATGGCATTTATACTTGGGCACGCGTACGTGAGAGCCAAGAGCGGTTCAAGTTGGATGAAGAAAGTTGTGATTGATTATGGGTATGATTTCTTGAGAAAAAACTCCAGAGGACCAAGGTACGTTTTGAGCATACCTCATGCTTCAACACTAGAGGTGGGGATGGTCTACCATGTTTAATTCTAATATTATATGTGAAACACAAAAAATATGTGCAATTTTTGAATGCTATAAATGATAGTGTAGCTTTTGTTTTTTTGGGCATATATCATCTGCTTTGAATTGATACAGCTCCTAAGCATGCAGCCATAGATGTTCTGTAAGATAAAAAAAACTTGAACATTTTATTGTCTTTATTTCGAAACGTGCATATTGAACGTAAGTAACTAAAGGAACAAACTCATTTAATCAGTTGAACTAACGCCTCAAATGGGTCAATATTCTTCTAGATATGGTTTAGGTGAGAACATATAGATTTCATCTATTTTATCACAAGGTGGACAGGATACTATGTTGAAGCAAATAACTCGAACAAAATACAATAAAGAGAAATGGAAGCTAAAATTTTGAGGCCATGAAAGGCTTTTTTCAGTACCGAAGCATTTGAAAATCTCCTCCCAAGCCCAATACTTCGGCTTCAGTACTGTGCTTTTGAACCTTTTAATGAGACCCGAAAACTCTATTGGAGTTCATCGAAAAATAGTTGGATTCAATATGAATCTAATCTATCTCAACTTATAGGATAATTCAATTTGTAAATCAAGTTGATCGATTTAATTTAAATTGTTTAAAATAATTTTTATTTATTTTAAAATTATAATAATATTTTAAAAAATATTAGAATTAAGAATGATTCAACTCGATTTGGAATCGAAAAAATGATTTAAAACAATCTGAATTTTTCTACAATATAATCCAACTCAACTCAAAATCTCAAATATTCAAACTCAATTTAACTCCTAATAATTCAAAATAACATAGATTAAAACCACTCAACTTGATCATTTACCATATCCACTCTTTGGACTCTAAAAGGGGTTATAAACGAGTCTCATTGTTATCCTTTATTACGTATATCATGAACCTAGGTTCATATTGCAGCATTAACTAGGATCAATATCCATTGTTTCATTTAAATATCATACGTGTCATCTTTTTTTTTTAAACAAAATTGGATGTACATTATTTTTGAACTGCATATACATTGGTCTTCAACTATATATACATTAGTGTTGAATTACATGTATATTAAAATCTATAAAATAAATTATTGAAAAATACATTAGCTGTGAATTGATGCTCTAGTAATAATATAAAAAATTCTAAACAATTTTGTTGATATACATTATTGCTATATGCATATTAGTATATTAATTTTGAACTGCATGTACATTGATTTTGAATTACATGTACATTGAAATTCATAAAATAAATTAATAAAAAATATATTAGTTTTGAAATGGTACTCTAATAATAATATATAAAATTATAAAAAATACTGTGTTGATATATATTGTTTCTGCATGTACATTAATCTATTAGTTTTTGACCTACATTGTTTCTTAACTATATGTACATTAGTTTTGAACTACATGTATATTAGTATTGAATTGCATATACATTGATTTTTAACTGCATATACATTGGTTTTTAACTATATATATATTGAAATTCATAAAATAAATTAATGAAAGTATATTAATTTTGAATCGGTACCTTATCAATAATGTAACAAATTCTAAAAAATTTTATTGATATACATTATTTTGCTACACGTACATTAGTATTAAACTGCATCTACATTGATTCTTAACTGCATATATATTGAAATTTATAAAATGGATTAATAAAAGTACATTAATTTTGAATTGATACCCTATCAACAATGTAACAAATTCTAAAAAATTTTATTGATATACATTGTTCTGCATATTTTTGAACTACATTATTTTTTCATTAATCTATTCATGAATTTCATTGTACATATAGTTTAACACCAATGTACATACAGTTCAATACTAATGTACATACATATCAATATCAATGTATACACAGTATACTACTAAATGTACATATAGTTAATGAGTAATGTATATAAATTGTATGTATGACATTTAATAAAATAAAGTATTTTGATTTTGAGTCCATAAATAATATGAATTTGAATCCATAATATAATTTGTATAATTTATGGTTTCCTTAAGGCTTTACTATTTGGTATAGGCTTTGGCCCGTTTTTTAAAATTGTGTTCAAGTTATATTTTTTATTTTTTAAAAAAAGAATTTCGTACCACTTTTGTTAAAGAGTGGTTTGGTATATTTTAGAAAAACTGGCTTTTACAAAAATATGATTTGCCGAACTTTAAATATTATAAAAATATCTTGCGAATCCCAGCCTCACTACACTGTTGAACTGACAATAAATTAATCACTCCAATCCTGTAATTAGGGCATCTCCAACTGTCTATCCAACCTCCTCCTTAAAATAAAATAAAATAAAAACCTTGAATCTCTTTATTCTGGCTCCTTAAACTTGTGATCGGGAGAGGGTAAAATAAGGGGGAGAGGAAAATAGGAAGGAAAAGTTATTTTACCTTAATTGAAAAGGGGAGGAAAATAGGAGGGGGAAGAAAAATAACTCAAATTTTTTCCCCTCCATTTTCTCTCCAAAATGGAGAGAAAATATTGAAGGAAGAGGAGATTTTATAGAAATTACCATTCTACCCTGGACAATGTAAAAAATTACAGAATCTGAGCAAAAACCGAATCAAATTGAAAAACTGACCGAACCGAGCTGGTTCGGTTCGATTCAGTTTGATCCCTTAATAAAATTAGTTTATTCAGTTATACTTTTTTAAAAATTTGATTTTAGGTTTTTGGTTCGGTTTTTTATATAGAAAACAGAAAAAATTAATTAACTGAAGTAATTAATAAATCAAACTCATTTGAATCGAACCAAATTTAAAATACATGTAATTTAATTGAAACAACCCGAACCGAACCTACCTAACCAAAGTTGCTTAATTTGTTCTCATTTTCACTCGACAATTTCCGGCTAATATTTCAAAATTTTAAAAATATATTTAAAAATATTTTTGTTACATTTTAATATTTAAAAAATATAAACCAATCTATAACTATATATTTTTAACATTTCAAATATAAAAATAATTGTAGAATTTGTTCGTATTAACATTATATTTATCATTATATAAATTTTAATTTCATATAAAATCAATTAAATAATAATTATTATTTTTTATCATTATACAATACAATTATATA
>CATIWR010122552.1:0-35644 GCA_949677035.1 Omphalea diandra | reverse complement strand
TATTCCCATGTAACATGTAACAATTCAATCATTCTCACTTGACTTATATATATACATGTAATAGAACATAATCATATCATATAATTATCACATACACCCATTGAATCGAATTATGGTTTTTACTCACCTTTTGATGTGACCAGCCTTTATGGTAGGGCTTCTTAAAAGTATTGAGATCCTAACATTTGGTACATACATAGTTGTAAGTATATCAAAATGATTATGAATGCTTGGTATGCAGTTATGGCATGATTCATGCAAGTGTACCTACTATTTATACATATTTTCCTTATATGGCAGCCTAAGCTTGCTACACGGTCACAGTAATAACTCCCGATATACTTATTCAAATGGCTTGATTCTTCTTTTCAAACAAACTAGACATATAATGGGACAACATATTCAAATTTCAGGCTAATATCAGACACATACAAAATGTGGTGAATTTTTAAATGTTGCCATATTCCAGTATCCTCTCAGTCTGAGTAAGTCTTACTCTCTTGGGTGTATCTCAAATTGTACAAATCTAATTGCAATAATAATCTTCCATCAGTTGAAAAACATATAAAGGAACATTTTTCATGTTTTACTCATTATCAATTTCAGTCTATAAGGTCACCAAAACTAAAGACCAATCTCAAAGCAAGTAGGTTCATAACATGTTCACAACCAGTCATGATAAAGGGACAATATCTCAGCAACCATACTGGATTTGGCAACAATATTTAACAAGTATCTAGATCAGAAATAAATATACAACTTTCAAGTTTGGATCATCATCAAATTCTGAGTCTATGGTCATCAAATTCTTGGAAAACCGAATTAAAAGAAAGGTGGTGTGTCATCCGGGTACAGAGTTAGTCCTAATCAATGAGCCATGTCTCTTTCCACATAGCAATTTAATCAAAATTGCTTAACAGGTATTTAGAGGGAATATAACCCTACAAGTTTCATATTTTGCACTTTGTCAAAACCAGAATATAAAGTCATCAAAATATAACAAAACAGAAAGCTGAGATCATCTCGGTTCATATTTGACATAGTCTTGATGAAGGAGCCATATCTCTTCACACACAGAGAATCAAGTAAAACTATTTCACATGCATTTATATGAGACATAAGGCTACAACTTTCTATTTTTCACTTTCCCAATTCCTCTTCTAGGGTTATGAAATTATGGGTGAAAATTCTGCTCTAACAGCAAAATCGACAGAATCAGCTATTGTTCTCTTGGATTACAACTTTTATCTAAGAAATCTACCTCAATTACTTTATAATTCTCACTAACCATGCATGATTAACATGTCATGAGAGGTTAATTTTAGTTGAGAAAAGGATAAATTACTTACCTACTGTCCTATAATTGGAAAACCTTAGGCAGCCCACACTTCTTCCTCTTCTTCTTCTTCTTCTTCTTCCTTTCTTCCTTTATTCTTCCTTAGCTCTCTCTCTCTCTCTTTCATTTGGTGTATTTCAACCTTATCTCCTCTTTTACTAGCCCATAATGGTAGATAATTATAATTTGTATTCTTATTCTAATAGGATAAAAGATTGGTGGCTTGTTCCTATTGGTTGAAAGTTAAACAGTTTTGCTTCTAGTCCATTTTCTTCATTCTTTCATCACCTTTGTCCAACCTCTAATTTCTAGATGCTCATTATACTTTTAGATAAGCTCTCAAACACCATTATTTATGATGCTATAATAAGCACACAACATGAAATAATTTGTCATATAACTATGCAAACATTGCATATATGTTCAAGTATCCCAAATGCAATGGTGCCATTGTCATTGTCGTGTTTTTACAATTCACATGTCTAAATGATTATTTATCATGTGCATATGTTCATATGTGATTTCATATTATTTGTGTAATGAATATATTTATTTGATAATGCCAATGAATAGGGATAGGGTTGTTACATCATACCTTTTTTACAAAGGGCTAAGGGAAGTCCTAAGTGTCAATGGCTTTAATACTCTTATACTATAGCTTTTCAAATGCCTTAGACAATGACATACCCAAATATATGAATTGTCTCAGGGGCCTTAGCGCATTCACATCCTCGATCTTGCTTCCTTTCCCCTGAGCTTAAAGTATCCCATTTCTCCTTCTACTATATTGTGTCTATGATTTTGTCTTTAACTTTTTGACTTGTAGGTCAACTTCTCTAAGATCTTCAAATTTGCTTTTTAACATTCCTTTAATTACTATGCTTATACTAGGCAAGGCTACCTTAATGATCATCCTAACCTATTTCATTTTCATCAATCTAATGATTGCCTTGGAAGTTATCTTTTTCCATCTTCTCAAGTGATCATTAATTCTCACCATTCTTTTATTTCAATGACTTGTAAGGTAACCTGCTGGTTTGAATTGCATGCATAATGCTTTTCAAAAGCTTCCATCAACTTCTTCCAATCTCCCCTAATTGTCTTAGGTTGGTTATAGTACTAAGCTTTTATAGATCCCTCTAATGACAACTCGAAAAGCTTAAGCATAATGTATGTGGAGACTCCAAATGTCTTCATGACTAACACACAACAATGGAGATAACTTTTAGTGAATTTTGAAAGCTCGAACATTTAAAAATTAGTAGAGAGTTTCTTAGGCTTGTGAGCAAGTAACTCTTCAATATCAGTGCCTCATTCTAAACCCTAGGAGCCTAAAGTCTTTTGAATCTTATTTAGTTACTTAGCAAGGCCATCAAATCAGGCACTCTCCTTATCACTCCATATACTTATCAAGGGTTATAACCATACTTCTTGCTTCCTTGGCCAACTTACTCTTATGACACTCTTTGACCTTAAATAGATTTTCATCAATAACTATAAGAGGAGGCATCTCCATAAGTGTTTTCCCTTTCTTAAGCCTACAAGTAGATGTTTCTCCCTTCTTTAGGATCTTATTAATGCTTTTACTCACTTTTTTAACAATCCTCTCCTCTATTATTAACTAAGTTTAACCCTTACCTTTTCTATTACCTTCGGTGGCACTATCAGCTCCATAAATAATTCCAGTCTTTAGATGGGGCTAAGTATCTTGCTTTTCCAAGCTATTTGTTCCCCTTCTTTTCCACGAGAGTTTGGATGGACCTATGATGGCTACAAAACATGCATTATTAGCATGATGCATGGACAAAAAATAAATACATGTATGCATAAGATGCCCATATTATTTGTAAATGATCCTTCCAACCTTATTACTCCCACACATAAAGTCTAAAAGTTATTCCTATATATGGTCATATTATTCTATCAACATAGGATAGAGAATACATATGGTCCCTCAGACCATGTAGGGAAGGTGTCTAAAACATATGTACATGGAAACTAAAGAAACCATAAAAGGTGCTAATATTCATAAGGAATCTCTTTACATTAATAATAAAGATATGAAAATAAACATGGGATCCTTTTAATAAAGGAGAGAAGGGATTTACATAAGTATTTATATAGGAAGTTTGCTTACATAATGAGAAATAAGGAATACTCAAGTGCATACATAAGAGATATTTACATTAAGGGGAATGGGATTACATTGCATATTTACATCAGGGATACCTAACTATGTTTTTTTTAGGACTCTAATCTCCTTAAAAGAAGTTGTAAACTAATAGGTGTCTTATTCCAAGGTGTTGTTAGCTCCTACCTGCACCTAATAGTTGAAATGGTTGTTATAGTTAATGTCTCCCACAAGTTTGAGGGATGGTTATTCTATGCCCCCTATTTGATATTATCTAAAGGTATTTGGCTCATGAGTGATGAACTCCTTTTACCATCTCCTAAGCCCGAATGGAGATTAAGTCTCAAGTTTGGAAAATCCATTAATTTGTATAAGGGTAGGGCTAGTGTATATGGTGAAGTGTGAAGGCTAAATGAATGCAATGAACTTAACAATAACAAAGATAAAATTGTCAAAGTGAACTAGAGATCACATAAGAAGTCAATTCTGAGTCCCTAATGGAGTCATCATTGTATGCTCATTGATTTTAGGGTTGCACTCAAGTGATGAAATCTTACTTATGTCTCCTACTTTTTTATTAATCATTAGGGGATCAAAAGGATAGGGGTCACACTTTAGTGCAACCCTAAATGATGGCACATGTTTAGGATTATTAAGGGATCCTTTGGAAGACCTCTCAAAAGGTAAAAGCCCCTATTCTTATTTATAGGTCAATATGGGATCGAGACGGGATAACATGCTAGTGTCATCTCTAATTAACATATAGTTGCCACTCAAATTTGGCCCTGATAAAATTTCAGGCAAGGATAAATTATAAGCCTACCTAAATCAATTAGAAGGTCTAATCCTTCTTCACTCCATCAAAGATTAGGTTTGATAATTAGGTAAATCATAGGGAAGAGGTTAAACACCCCAAACTACGTAGATCTAAGGATCCAACCTTCAAGCATCTTTGGTCCATGATTACAATTTTATCTTGATTATTAATTAGTCCTGTTATTGATCCTCAACATTCATGTAATGCATTATACAAAACAAATCATATCGTAAACATTATAAGAATGCACCATGGAATGGGATATTTTATATTCTCAAATTAAGGGGGAAGGGGGGAAACATCCATTCATAATGAAATTAAATATGAAAATCAAAACAATTATAGATCTTTAGCCTATAAAAAAAGAAAATGAAGATGTTAGTATATCATCAAAGCTATAATGGGAAAATGGAATTACTCTATGGTACTTTGTACCATCAATCACAACACTACTTTATTTCATACCCCACTCTAAGTTAAGGAAACTAATCATGCATCTATGTCCAAAATCAATATGTCCATAATCCCATTATGCATATTAAACACTATCACATTTAAATAGTCATGACTTGTAGAATAAAAACACAAAGACAATGGAAGGAACACATGCATAAAATGTCATAATGACATGTAAATGCATTTAGAGGATAAGGCAATCATTGGGCAAGGGCTTAAGTTTACTAATTTGGAGTCATTGAATCATTACACCAATACTCTTATGGAGCTAGAGCATCTTAAAGATACCTTTACCTATGAATAAAAGTAAGATGTTAAAATGATGAAAAAGAGACATTATAAGGATAAGGAACCCTCATGCATTAAACATGAAATCACTCAAAAATAAGGGTCATAAAGTTATAAGCTCTCTCATATACTTTAATCAAGTTCATCCCAATGGGAAATGGGAGAATGAGCAAACTAGTAAACCAACCATTCTCCCATCAAGGTGAAAAAGATGGAAAGTCATAAAATAGCCAACATAATAAACATTCATTAAATTAAAATGAGATCATGGAGGAGGGGAATACCTTCACTCAATCATATCCCTAAATAGAATAAATACTAACATATCAACAAAAGAGAAAGAAAGAATAATAATAAAGGCTAAAATACTAATATATTAAAGTCATGAAAATATCACACCTTTCCTTGATCCTTATTCCATATTGCCATTAAAACTCATAAAAATACTGAAGAACCCCAAAATAACAAGTGAAAAATGAGTAAAGAAGAAGAAATAAAAGAAAATTGTTCCTCAGTCAAAGTATAGTGGTCTATATAACCAACTTAATGGTATACAAAGACCATAAAGAGATCAGTACATACTATTGGGATAAGGTTTTAACAAAAAAAATTAAAAAGCAAAAGAAAGGGGAAGAAGAAGAAGTATAAAAGCCCTAGATGCTCTTCTTAGTATGTCTTTCCCTTAAAGGCACTAAAGTACTATATAATCCTCTAAAATGAAAATGGAAAGTGTAAGATTGTCTCAAAGGCTTTGATTCTACCTTGGATCTTTGGTTGGATGGTTTTGTTTTGAGCTATAATTTTGGTAGAGTAACATTATGATAACAAGTTTTACCATTCCTTTTCAAAAATAAAGGTATTTATAGAGGAGGATAGAGTGCACCTAAGACAATATGGTTTAGGATGTGCTCAATCCTTAACCATTAGCAGATAAGATCAAGAAAAGTTATGGAATTAAGGCTTTCAAGTTATTTGTACAACCAAGAAATTTGTTGCATAGACTAGTGGTTACCTATACAACCAAGTAAAAGTTAATAATCAATGTTTTAGAATCTACTCTATATTAGTGTTAGAGACTTGAATGTACAACTAAATGATTGGCTATAAGGCCAAGTATGTTTGTTGTGTAACCATTTATAGGTTGTTTAGTGAGTCCTGAGTTAGGCTTGTTTTGGGTTAAAGGTTGTTGTCCCTTGGTATCTTAAAGGGGGGTTGAATAAGGCAAAGGCAAATTTAGAAATAAACTAAATATAGAAATGAATTAACAATCAATATACAATATTTATAAAGGTTCGACACTACTTACCTACATCCTCTCCTTTAGTATTCCTACTATAGACATTACTATTTAGATAGCTTAAAGTGTTATCAATAACCTTTACAGTGGTAAGTTTCCAAGCACTACCAAGCCTTTATAGATCACAGATTTTTGGGCACTATCAACCCTTTACAAGTAGTTTACAAATGCTACTTAAACCTTAACCCAAAGTAGTTTATAAGTACTACCTTAAACTTTTCACAAAAGATACCTTCAAAAAGTTTCTCAATACTGAGTTTCCTAACATAATATTATAATACTTTTAAAAGAGGGAGAACTCTCTCACTAAAGCAAGAATTATAATTAAAGTATATTCTCAATGTATGCTTGAAGTGATTGAGAATGTCGAGTGGATTCTTCAAAAGTTTATCCTTTAAATTCTATTTTGAAGATAACACTTTTGTAGTTCTCTCACAAGCTTGATCTGTGAGTCTCTCTTGAATGTTCGATCACTTATTGATAACAATGTAATGACCTTTGTAACTTAGAATTACTTTCATAATAGATTCCTCACTTAATAAAATAGTTCACTGCTTTCTTCTATTAAGAGCAATTCATTTTGTATGCTAAAACAAGAAACTAGTATTTACAAAAAAGAGTTGTCACTTCACAATACATCTATATGCAATAAACTCCCATTAAGAAAATTCCATTGTCATTGTTGGAGAATTCACCATTGTTGATTTTGCACAGATAGGTGGTTGATAGTTAGTATTTAACTTCAACGGTCATTGGTTCTATCCGACATGTCCGTTGAAACTAACTATTAAAGGCTAGTGGCTTGAGGCTTTTTCTTTCCTTTTTTTTATTTAATCATTCCACTTTTTCTTTAATGGTTATTGGACATATGTTATAGTCATTAATTTTAAGCTCAATGCTTATTGGAGTATGATCATGCATGTTGTTGATTTCTAGAGAGTGAGCTTCATGCTCTATTTTTTAAAATTTCCAAAACTGATTCAATGCCTGTTAGAAATCTTGACCTGTCCATTGGATACATTCCCATACTTGTTGTCTTATTAAATATACCCTGTTGGGAGGTTTAAAAGATACAACACAAACTAAAGCATTTGATCAATGTCGACTACAAAGATGTAATGCCCATTATGAGGTTCAGAGAACATGGCTCAAACTATAGCATTTTTCCAATGCTTGTTAAAAGGAAGTAACACTTGTTGGACTATTCAGCTAAGTTTTCTATGGCTTCCACTCTTTACCACTAAGATTTTTCAACCTTAAACCCTTCAACTCAAGTGTGCTAGCATTAAACTCTTCTCTAACCATCACAATTTAATGAATTAATGTGCTTACAAGGTTTAACACAAATAACTTTGCAAAGACTAGTCTTAAGATTTATTTATGATCATTAAAACAAGAACTTGTAACCTAGATGGTTCAACATTCTCCTTTTTTTATTGGTGATAAACAATTTCTCAAAGGTAATAAGGATAATGGTACACATATAAGTCAAGTCTTATAACTTGAAAAGATAGTTTTGATACCATTAGCTCTCCCTTAATCTATCATGGTTTCTCATTGTATCAATTATGTTTCCCTTTTATATTGAACTCTCCCTATTGTATCATCATGCTTCTCTTTTATATTAAACCCCCCTTAATCTATTCTCCTTTCTTTTTCACCTTTTGGGAATATATATCCTCTTCCCTTTTGACATTATTAAAAAGGGAACAAATAGAAGAAAACATACATAAGAATTTATAAAAAGAAGAAAAAAATAAGAAGAATAAGAAACACATAGTTGTTCTTTTCAAAAGAAATTTAAGACGTTTTCCATCTTTAGCTATAGTTAACAAAAAAAGAATTTAATATCATAAAGATAGATCATGAGAGGGGGGTTGGTTCTTTGGGTTATACTAGGGCTGTCAACTCCTTGAGGTCTACTAATGTTATTGACTCCTTAAGGAGGGTATCCTTTTAGTGTTTTTTAGGTCGTACAATAGGCTGATCTAGATTAAGTGGACTTTCTAGATATAGATGTAACCTTTTAACAATCCAATCAAGAGTCTAAGTTACATCCTTCAATTGATATTTAATCTTATTCACATTTGGATAAATGGTAATGGAGGATGCTTCAACTCTCGTAACAACAGATGTGAGTTATTTGAGTTATTCAAAGACTTTCTTCTCAAAGATGGATAATGATAAAGCAGGCTCACTAGTCCAAATTCCACTTATAGCTTCCACTCCTACCCTGACAACTTCGTCAAGGTTTTTTGTGTCTTCTTCATTTTGAGGAGCAACTCCTTCATCAGTCATCGACTTTGTTATTCCACTATCCATTCTTTATAAAATGCTCGTGCTTAATAGCATCTTTCACTTATTAGCTCATTTATAGGAAACTTCTCTAACATTATTTCAAGATCTTCAAGATTTTCTTTAGTGAAAAGGATAGCCTTTACAAACTTAGTTATCTTTGTAATATTGTGTTATCACAAAAGCATTTAACTTGTCTATTTGGCTATCCAATCTTTGAAGTAATAGCCATGTTGTGCACCCTCTATTTGTTCTTCATACACCATAAATAAAAGACATCCATGAATGTGCAAGTTCCATTTGATTAATCCCTACCATTTATGTTCCATGCTATGAAACGGTGGGCAATCCTTAAAGCATAGCTTTTGATCATGAAGGCTTTATTATTGTTATAGTTGGTATTCCTATATGTTATAGACTTCCAAAACTCATTGATGTTAATCTTGAATGATGGATGAGGCTCAGTTAAGCTAATATTTTTTGCATCAAAGCATCTTGCTAAGTCGTTTAGGCGAGCCTTGTACTTTTTTCTAAATAATCTAAATTTAATAGTGTCTGGTTCAGCATATATGTCACAATCATTGCCAAGAACTTCTATAATTATTAGAAACTTGACTATGAATTCTATATATGTAAGCCCCTCAATGTGATAAAAGAGTTCCCAAATAATTCCTATCATGAGCTCTTCCACTTATTATATTATGTTGTATCTCCGCAAGTCATTCCATTATAAGAATTTTTCACCATATAGTTATCATTTTACCAATTTCTACTTCATATCCTTTTCTTTGTCAATTTTGAGAGACAACTGATGGACTAAGGTGGTAGCTACATTTTTTGAAATTGATTTGGATGGATGTTATGCTTCAGCTTGTTGCGATGCCTTGCCTTTTCCTTTCGATTCAAAGGAGGCTTTCATTTGCTTCATTTATGGTTATGTTGATGATGGTTCTAAAGCTCTCTATTGTCTTTGATTTAAAAGAGAAGCTACGTTTTCCATGATATCTAAGATAAATATAAAGAAGGATAGTTATGGGGTTTTCCTTGCGGCTTATTTGAATCTTTTAGAGGAATCGATTTTGGGTGCCATAATAAAAGTGATTGAGTAAAAGATCATAAAATTGAGATTTGAAAGAGAAGATGTAAAGTAATAGCATATACCAAAAATGACTATAACTAAGGTTTACATATCGATTCAGTGCATCTTATTTTTTAAAAATATGATTGTTGGAGGTGATCAACGACCATAACGATAATGAAAATGGTCGTTAGACATGACTGTTAACCTAGTTTTCCAAAATGCTCATCCAATGATGGTGGCATATTTACAACGACTATTAAATGACGTCAATGATCATTGGTGCTTTGCAATGATCATGGAATGCAACAAATTCAAAGTAGAGATTTCACATGCAATTCAACGGCCAAAGGAACTATCGAAACGGGCATTGAACATGTTCTTTAGGCAATAACTCAGTTAAAACTAATTTTTCAATGAAGTAATCATTTAAAAAAAAAAACTTTAAGACTTAGCTTATGAATATTATGAATCAAATTTAATGAAATGATCATGAATTCAATTAAAATTTAGACAAGATAATCATAATCAATCACAATTACAACTTTTAGTCATTGAATCTAAAAGCTTCAATAGTGATCAAATAGCAACATATGCAACAATGATCATAAGTAAATTGAGAAGGAGATGAACCTATTTGAAGTTATCACAAGGTATTCTCATTTATCATACTAAGTTCCCTTTTGAGGAATTGCATTTTTTCATCATAAAGAGGTTTATTAAAAATATATGCCAATCAATGGTTAGTATGAACAAATTCCAATATAATGTTGTTGTTGTTCATATGATCCCTAATAAAATGATATCTTATGTATATATGTTTGTTTATAAAATGTTGAATGAGATTTTTATACAAGTTTATGGAATTAGTATTATCATACTTAATAACAACTTGCTTTATAATAACTTTGTAATCAAGAAGTTGTTATTTCATCTATAAGATTTAGGTACAACATAGGCCAATTGATATATACTCACTCAGCTTCTATAGTTGATAGAGCAAATGAGTTTTACTTTTTACTATTCTAAGACACTAAGCATTAATTAAGTAATTGATATGTGTTGTAAGCGTTCTTTCTATCTAAGGCATGCCTAACAAAATTAGTATAAAAATGCATTTAATTCAAATTAAGAACTCTTATGATACTAGAGTCCTAAATTGGGAGTACCAACAAGATATATTAGTATGTGTTTTGTAGTATACAAGTGTGATTCCTTAGGATTAAATTAATATCTAGCACATAAGCAAACATTGAACATAATATCAGGTCTATAGGTTATGAGATAGATTACACTACCAATCATGCCTCTATACAGCTTCTAGTCCACATTCTTACGTTGTTCATCCATATCTAATTGATGTTAATGCTCATTGGTGTTTTACAAGGTTTGTTGTTTTTCATGCCTAATCTTTTGATTAGCTCCTTTGTATATTTGACTTGGTTGATGAAGATCCCTTCCTTCCCTTATTTGATTTGCAATCCAAGGAAGAATTTAAATTCTCCCATCATGCTCATCTTAAACTCACTCTTCATTACTTTAGAGAAATATTCACATAAGCAAACATTAGTGGCACCAAATATGATATCATCTATATATATTTACACCAATAATATGTTCACATTCTTTTTCTTAGAAAATAGAGTTGTATCTACCAATCCTTTGGTAAAACCTTTCTATAAGAAAGCTGCTCAATCTCTCTTACCAAGCTCTGAAAGCTTGCTTCAAGCCATATAAGGCTTCGGTAAACTTATACATATGATTAGGAAAGCAATGGCTTTCAAATCTAGGAGGATGTTCAATAAAAACTTCCTCTTCAATGTAAACATTTAGGAATATGCTTTTGGCATCCATTTGGTACAACTTGAAGTTCATGTGAGATGCAAATGCAAGGAGAATTCTAATGGCTTTAAGTCTAACTATTGGTGTAAAAGTCTTATCAAAGTTAATCCCTTCTTCTTAGTTATAGCCATTGGCTACTAGCCGAGCCTTGTTCCTAATAATTACACCAAGCTCATCAAGTTTGTTTCTATAGACCCATTTAGTTCCAATAACAAAATGGTTATGAGGTATTAGAACTAAGGTTCATACTTTGCTTTTTTCAAATTGATTGAGTTTTTCTTGCATAGTAAGAACCCAATATTCATCTGTAAAGGCCTCATTTATGGTCTTAAGCTCAATATGGGATATAAAAATAAGGCTGGTACCTGTATTTCTAAAAGATGATCTGGTTGATACAGGATTTGATGGATCACCAATAATAAGATATCTTAGGTGATCTTTCTTATAAATCCAATCCCATTCTTGATGAATTTGGTCTTCACTAGGAGATAAACCTTCATTTTTTTTAATTTCTCATATCTTGTAGTTTATCCATATTCTTTCCTTATTCGCTAATGTTTAGCTCACTCATGGGACTTGCAAGACCATTAACAACTTCTTCTATTCTTAAAGAAGTGGGGTCAGATTTATCAAATGCAACATGTATAAACTCATCTATAGTAAGTGTTTTCTTAATAAAGACTCTATACCCTTTGCAAGTGGTAGAGTATCTAAGGAAAATTCCTTCATTGGATTTGGAGTCAAACTTACCAATGTTATCTTTAATGTTTAGAATAAAACACTTGCAATCAAAATCTCTAAAATATTTAATCTTAGGCATTCTATTATTCCATAACTCATAGGGAGTTTTCTTTAGCACAGGTCTCACTAAGACTCTATTTAAGACATAATAAGAAGTATTTATAGCTTTTGTCCAAAACTACTTAGGAAGAATGTACTCATTCAATATGGTTCCACATCTTCTTAGCTTCCTACTTATCTTTAGGAAGTGTTCTCATAATTTTTACTACCTTATCCAAATTTGTATATGACTTTCCTAAGTTCTTGAAAGTATCCATAATGTTTATAAACCTATTGTACATCTCAATGATAGTCTCGCTATGAAGGTATACAAATGTTTCATATTTATATGTATGCATTTGTATCTTTTTCTTCTTTTCTTTACTAGTTCCCTCATGCTGAGTCTGCAATGTATCCCATGTTTCTTTGGCTGATGTACACATTTGTAGCTTAGACTATTAAGACTTGTGAATTGCACATAAAAGAACATGCATTACTCTTCTATTTTTCAAGTTTGCCATTTGTCTTCTGTAGTCAACCCACTATTTGGTTTGGTATGAGACTTCTCTAGCTAGTTTTATTGGAACTTTTCTTCCTTCGTCAACAATGTTCCATAAGTTAATGCTCTTACTATCAAGAAAGATCTTCATACGATTCTTCCAATATCCATAATCATCTCCCTTGAAGAATAGAGGCTTGTGAATGGATTATGGTTCTTCATAACTTATGATGATCTTTTCTCTATGCACTTACACTATGATTATGAGACTGGCTTTGATACCAGTTATTGCCCCTTAGTGCGCTAGAAGGGGGGTTGAATATGGCAAAGGCAAACTTAGAAATTGAAACTAAATACAAAAATGAATGAAAAATCAACACACAAGATTTATAAAGGTTTTTCACAACTTGTCTACGTCTTCTTAGATTTATAAAGGTTTTTCACAACTTGTCTACGTCTTCTTCTCTAGTATTCCCATTAAAGACTTTTTATTCAGACAGTTTAAGGTGTTATTAATAACCTTTACATAGGTAAGTTTCCATGCACTGCCAAGCTTTTACAGATGATAGATTTTCAAGCACTATCAACCCTTTACAAGTAGTTTATAAGCACTACTTAAACATTAACCCAAAGTAGTTTATAGGTACTACATTAAACCTTTCATAAGAGATACTTTTAAAAGGTTTCTCAACACTAAAAACACAAGATTATAACACTTTTAGAAGAAGGAGAACTCTCTCACTTAAGCAAGAATAGATAATCAAAGTATATTCATAAGGTATGCTTGAAATGATTGAGAATGTAGAGTGGGTTCTCTAAAAACACGTCCTTCAAATTTTACTTTAAAGATAACTCTTTGTAGTTCTCTCACAAGCTTTATTAGTGAGTCTCTCTTGAATGCTAGATCAATTATTGATCATAATGTAATGGCCTTCTTAGAATTGCTTTCATAATAGATTCTATAGAATAGTTCACTGCTCTTTTTTGTTTAGATTGTTTCCTTTTATATGTTAAAACAAGAAATAGGCATCAGAAAAAGGAGTTATCACTTTACATTACAGTTGTATACAATCAACACCTATTGAGAAAATTCCATGCCCCATTGCTAGAAAATTCACCCTTATTGATTTCACGCAGATAGATGGTTGACAGTCAATATTTAATTTCAATGGTCATTGGTCCTATTTGACATGCCCATTAAAACTAGATATTGAAAGTTACTGGTTCGACGCTCTTCCTTTCCCCTATTTTTTTGTTTGATCATTCCATATTTTTCTTCACTGGTTGTTGGACATATGTTGTGGTCATTGATTTTAAGCTCAATGATCGTTGGAGTATAATCAATGTCTGTTGTTGATTTTCAGATAATGTGAGCTTCATGCTTTATTTTCAAAATTTCCAAAAGTGATTCAATGCTTGTTGGAAATCTTGCCATACCCATCGAACACATCCCTATGTTTATTATCTTATCGAGTGTACCTTCGTTGGGAGGTCCAAAAGATATGGCACAAACTAGAGTATTTTCCAGTGCCAATTATGAAGACACAATGCCCTTTGTAAGGTTCAAAGAACATGGCTCAAACTAAAGCACTTTTGCATTGCCTGTTTAAAGGAAGTCACCCGTTGGATCATTGAATTGTGTTTGTTGTGACTTCCACTCTTTGACACTTATAGTTTTACAACCTTAAATCTTTCAAGTATATTAGTAGTAAACTCTTCTTCAATCATCATGGTTTAACAAATTGATGTACTTGAAAGATTTAACATAAATAACTTGGGCAAAGGTTAGTCCTATGGCTTGCTTATGATCATCAAAATAAGAACTTAGAATCTAAAAGGTTCAACATAGGCTTAGCTTGGGCTTAATCTAAGTTCTTCCTAAGCCTTATTTCTTCATTTTCCAACCTTTCTCTCACACTTTCAGGGATCAATTCTAACAATTTCTCATCACTATGCTTGCATCTTAGGGCTCAAAATTCAATGCTCATAAGTACCCTACTATGCAAGTGAAAGGTTGATGCAGATGTTAATGATAATTGACCATGTTATTATGATGTGAAGAGATATCAAAAGGATAGTGTGTGCCTTAAAGAGGTAAAAATAAGGGACATGGACATCATCAAAAGGTTAGCTTTTCAATTTATAGTTTATGATGGTATGGTGTACAATCAAATCTTAGATGGAGTTTATTTAACATCCATGATAGAAGAAGAAGCAAAGAGGATGATGGAAGAGGTGCACACATGTGTTTATGACCTACAAATGAATTGTTTGGCCTTGTCTAAAAACTCTTGGGAATGGGGTACTATTAAACTGCTATGGAGCAAGATTGTATTAGAATTATGAGAGGTTGTCATAAATGTTAGGTTTATAAAAGCCTCAACCACTTATTACTAGTAGGATTGTAGAACTTAAACTTGCCTTGGCCATTTACTGCATGGAGGCAATGATGTTTTTAAATAAGATAAGCCAGACCCATCAGGGCATAAAAGTACATCATGGTGGCAATTCATTACTTTTCAAAATGTGCAGAATCTAAGGCCTTTGGAAAGCTAAGAGCAAAGTAGATGGCTAGGTTTATAGGAAAGAACCTCATTTGTCGCTATGGTATGCCACATCACATTGTGAAAGATAACGATGTACATTTTTATGTTGAGGTCAGGACAGTTCTAAAAATTTATGGGGCAGTGTAACATATGCCCTCACCTTCAATACCATAAGCAAATGGAGCAGCAAAGGCTACAATAAGAACATTTGGCTAAAATGACGAAGACTTATAAATATTAGTAAAAAAACTACCTTTTTAATTATGGGGGATAATATTATAAGGATGTCCACAGGGATCTCACCTTATTCTTTGGTCTATGGGATGGAAGCGACATTACAGGTGGAAGTGGAAATGAAGTCTCTCTAGGTGTTGATTGAGATAAGAGTTATCGAGCACCCACAGGTAAGAAGTAGGTGTGACAAGCTAGCTTAGGTATATGAGAAGAGGTTAAAGGCCTTGTACCATATACAACTCTATCAAAAGATGATGGCACACACTTTGAATAAAATGGTTAAGTTGATCATGATAAGAGTGGGTGACTTGGTGTTGAAAGCAATATGGTCTCAAGCTTAGGATCCTAGGGGAAAGTTTAAACAAAATTGGAATGGTCTTAACATGCTGAAGCATATGTACTTATGTGGAGAGGTAAATCTATTAGATTTAAATAGGAATGAATTCTCTAAACCAATAAACTTAGAGTGATTGAATAAGTATTTCAAGTGAGATATGAGGAAAAATAAATAAGCCTACTTAGTTGAAAACTTAAAAGGATGGCTTAGGCAAAAGTTAGGGAAAAAAACAAAATAAGAAGAAAAAAAAGAATAATGAAGTAAAAGGCAAGAGAGTGCAACCATCTAGTGGAAAGAATTAATAGCAAGCTAACAGAAGGACTTAGCAGTAGGGTAAGACAGTAGATGAGAGGAAGACAGTATGACAACCACAGGGGATGAATGACAAGAGAAAAAGGAACCAACGTGAGAAATAATGTAAGCAATATTTGTTAAGCATGGCTTTGAGTTAAATGAAATTTGAAAATTTTCTTTATGTGAGCATTATTATCCTAACTCTTCAAATATCCTAACATCTTATGCCTACATGCATTATGTAACCAAGTCTCTAGATAAACATCATCTAAAGTAGAAAGCCTTAATAATGGGGATGTTGTAGACTTGATAGTCAATTCATGCAGCATCCACCCTATCGATAAAACGTTATGTGAATGGTCCCTCTGTAAATGGAGGAAGGAAACCCACCTCATCATATAAAGCTTTAAACTAGCAACACATTTGATAAGGGTCATAAAAGCTATTAGACATCAAAGCAGGGATAATCACATACCCTTCATAACTCCTTAAGGTAAATTCAATCAGCGAATGTTATGATCAAATGTATGGAATAGCCCATTTTGCTCTAAAGAAGTGGTTCTTAATACACAACAATTCAAACAATGTTGTAGGAAGTATCGCCTTGAGTCCATAGTAGGAACCTCAAACATGCTTAACCTTTCCTACATCCAAATCTAAAATAAAAGGAAGCTTATTAGATTGAAAAATTGAAAGGGCGGCCTAAGTAAAAGTGAGTAACCCACTGGATAAAAATTTGCCACTACAGTCTAGGCAGATGTTAGGGATCAAAATTAAAAATAAAAGAAAAAATAAATAAAAATAAAAATGAGGATAAATAATAATAATAATAACAAAAAGTTGCAAGAAGAGTACACCTGAATGAGTAATGGACTTCCTGAGAAAGACATTGATTTCTAAGGTGATCCTATCCATACCCACAATAATCTTACAAAGGTCAACATGAATTACCTAGCTCGATATCTTCCATAAGTTAGAGAGCTTAAAAATCAACCTCTTTGTCATCACCACGAAGTAAGTACTCACCCATCAATATAGGTGACAAAATGTGGGCTTAGGTGACCGTAGCACCACTTATATGGAGTATAAGGAGAGTAAAGTAGAGAGTAGCACCTTATCCTCCTTTAGGGTATATAGGGGCACCTCATCATATGGTAAATTAAGAAGCTCCATCATTTTGTACGCATATGGAAAGTCCAAGCAATGAAGTGTAATCCTATCAAAACTAGCAACATGGCAATCTAAAATGACACCAAACTCCTTAAATAATAGACAATTCTCAGTATCCCAAATATGGTAAGAATGAGTGGATAGGTTTTATACATCACAAGCCAACTAAATAAATTCTTAACTAAGTCTAACAGCTGAAAGATGACAAAAAAAACCTTAAAGCCACAATAAGGAAGATGAGACCAATTAAAGGCATTATAAGACTTTAAAAATTCAGCTAGAGGCATAAAAATTGAGGTAAAAGGGATAAAAGGAGAGGAGGTGCTAATACTTGATAATTATGAATAGTATATTTATTTATGCAAAATCACCAAGTTGTTGGAACAAGTAGTAAGTTATCTGTAAAAATAACTTACTAGTGTGTAAACCAACAAACCATAGACTGAGGCAATAATATGGGGTTCATCGTGTAATTACGTACAAGGCTCAAACCAAGATAGTTTAAAGAAGGTGCAAATAGGAAAATAAACAATATAATCACATCACAAATTTAAATGAAAGCAAATTAGGAGAAAAATATATCATTTGTCATAAACAGAGTAGTAAATGTAGCAAATAACAAAATTGGGGCACTAGGGCCCAAACATCTAAAATAATAAGAAAATAAAAGGGATAAGCAATGCCTAAGTGTTATTTAAATAATCCAAAGAGGTCCCTATAAGTCTACTATAAAAAATAAGATAACAAAAAACAAGACAAAAAATGGCAATGGGCCATAACATTCTAGTCCTTCTCCTCAAAAGACCCTTCCTCCTTTAATTCCTCAATATTGAATGACTCCAAGCTAGCACGCAAGTTAGCAAAATTATTACATACCTCTCTCAACTCTTAATCCCTTTGGCATGTCTCCTCCTAAAAGACAAAAACAAGTAAAGGGTTAAGATGGTTAGGACACACATAAAGGCTTGCATACATTCATACATTTAATAATATAGTGTTTACTAATAGATCATGAGTGTGCTAGGTATAGGTCCTCTTAAGCACTGTAATTAGATCTATTAAGTGTTCGATATGAATTTGAGGAATCTGAACATATAATTATAACAAAGAGAAGTTAAGGAAACTCATTTAGGTAGTAGTAAGAGGTTTAAAGGAGTAAGACAACTAGGTGAGCTCTAATAACATCAACACACTAATGATGGAAGTGTGATAGGACTCTACCATGTTTTTGATAAAGGTTAAGCTCATCTACCACCATAGTTTTAGCTTAGATAGCTTTAAATGCAAGCCTTCTTGCAACTCCTCTCTGTAGATGCTAGCTTAAATGGCAACCTTTCCAACCTCTCCTTAGTACCACTAGCTCCCCATTTAAGCACCGTTCAATCATAGGCCTCATGTCATCAGTAAGATCGAAGGCATTCAGGTGGCATAGGAATCACCTTAAGAAGGGATACCTATACTTGATCGTACTCGACATGAACTCCTTACTAGGTTGGCCTACTAGGGCACAATCGTGCTTGACATCTTTCAAATCAATGACCTAAAATATATACAATAGAGGCTCCTTAGGCACCGTGTATACATCACACCTTCTCCTCAAAGGAACACCTATTCTCTCAAGCACCACTTCGTATGGAAGGGCTTATGAAAAGCCAAAGCTTCTAGGAGTGCCCTTCAGCCTCTACTGACTCCTAACTATAAGTTTCTAAATCCCATTTAATTGAGTAAAAGATGTAAGAAATGACAAATAAACATAAAATGAGTATCTTGACCATCACAATTATTATTAAGAGATAATTAAACAATTTTATATGTAAGAAAACATACTTGGTCCCATTGCATCCATTTAGTCGCCTAGTAGCCATTGTCTTTTTCGGGTGTCTCCCATAGGTCCAATGATGAAAATAGGGATAATATAGCTTCATGTTAGGGAAAAGGTTACCACCATCTATCAAGCCCAACTCAATGGTCCATATATACTAAAAAAAAGTTGTCAAAAAACATAAATAAAAAATAAAAAGATTATAATAAAGTTGAATGACATCTACCTCCAACACCTATTATACACTAT
The DNA here is from genome assembly GCA_949677035.1 of Omphalea diandra. Classification (NCBI taxonomy): domain Eukaryota; kingdom Viridiplantae; phylum Streptophyta; class Magnoliopsida; order Malpighiales; family Euphorbiaceae; genus Omphalea; species Omphalea diandra. Next base: position 16,173 of record CATIWR010122552.1, on the reverse strand, counting down.
TTATGTATTATAACCACAACAACATCTGTCGAGAAACTTATACAAGTGGGCCACAATAATAGACCCCCAATCATAATAACCCTTCAGTTATAAGTCCTCTAGTGCTAGTAACAGATAGATTCCAATAGTGTCTTTGAGGGTAAATAAGAGAGTCCCTAACAAGCTATACTACAACAAGCTATGAGCCACTTAGTTGACCACCTCCTTTGAGCTATCCTCAATGGCCTTAAAGGTGCCCACTAAGATGCTAGATTAGATGAAGGCATTCTTCCTTTTAGATCAACAAAAAACCCTACATATTGTAAATGTAGTTTTATTGTAGAACATCGACATAAATACTGACATTAGTAAGGAACAGCATGCCTAAGCACCGTATCCTTGACATACACATGAAATCCCTAAGCATGGATTTGTTCTCTCCAAGCTGAGGGAGGTGGAAGCTGTGAGTTGTATCCATTCACCTGTCCACCTAGCACTACATGGTAGGGCCACCACTCCTAGAGACCTTATCAAGCAAGAAGGCAAATAAAGGTAGAAGTCTGATCATCACAATCTAGTCACACACCCATTATAGTAATCATTAAAACTATATGGAGATAGGAGCGACTACCTCACCACTATTATGAAAGGCAATGCCACCCTAAGACTTAACAAGCAAAATAAACAGAAGCATAAATAACTACTTAAGAAAGACAAACATATTTAAAGAAAATCATAAGTTGAAGGCTCATCATCAACGTAATGGCAAAGATGGAAAAATGTTATATGATGGACAAATGTTGAAGCATCATAAAAAATTTAGAAGTATTATTTTATAAGTTGGGTAAATTCTATAAGGCTAATCTAAATGCTCATGTGCAGATATTAGAAAATAGGAAAAAATTGCTAATCATGAACATGCAAAATATTTTTAAAAAACGAGCAAATTTCTAATGGCAACACACACTACAAAAGCCTATAGGTATGTGTTGTATGAATCTAATTTATTTTTATAACTAATTCAAATTTTTGTATATAGGTATAAGAAAAAAAATAAAAACAAAGTGATAGCTAAACATATGAAGCATCACAAATTTGCACAAATTATAAAGAGCTAAAGGCATCCCAAAAATTCATGAGTCTTTTACAAGCTAAGTTAATTATTTAGGACTAACTTAAGTGTTCACATACAGATGTAGGAAAGTGAAAAAAAAAATGACAGTTTAGAAAACTTTAAAAAAATAAGAAAAGATTAATAAAGATAAAAAGTAGAGTCAAAAGGTCCTATCATGCTAGAAGTAGTTTTGAAAAGATAGAATAGAGGATCATAGATCAAAGGAGTCATGACATTTGGATCAAGACCCTTTGAAAAGGTCTTGGGATGCACATGTAGCAATCAAAAGTTAGAGGCAAACTGACAGTAGGCCATCAAAGCAACGAGCTCATCATATATTAAATAATTACCCTTAATGAAGCCTATGGTAGCATCATGAAAGTCTGGCCTAAGGGTGCCATCATGGCCCCTGGTGTCAAGAATAAAAAAAGTGCCTAAAGGCTAAAAATTTCAGGAGAAATGCTAAAGGGAGAAAAGGACAAAGTCAAGAGAAAAGCTTGAAAATGACATATATTTTTAAATTGTCTATATATATAAGTAATGTGCCTTTATACATTAAAAATTTGACATCTTTATACATTTTGGCTTAATTATCTATATAGATAAGAGCCTTATCTGTACTAGTCACTTGGATAGAAAATAAAAAGAAAAGAAGCCAAAAAAAAGAGAAAAAAGAGGAAAATAGAAGAGAGAGGGAGACTGAAAGAATACAAAGGAAGACCAATAGCCTCTAAAAGGGCTTAAATTCATTAGAATTGAAATATTGGGAATATTTAGACAATCATAATATCTACCAAATTTAAAGAAATATTATTAAAGAAAAAAGCGATAGAAAGCAAGAAAAAGAAAGCACCAAAGGAAATGCTAATAAGATTCGTCAGAAGGAAAAAATTCATTAGAACATTAAAAGATAAGAATTAGATTATTAAATCGTAAAATCATCCTAGATACCTGCCAAAAGAGATTTGAAGTGTAAACTTTCCTCAATACTTGCTCAATAGCAACTGTAACATTATATTATCGTGGTGAGTGGTAGAAGGCTACCAAGAGCCCTAGTACCTACCAAAGGGCTATTGGCACTAATGTGGTCTCTGAATCTTGATATTATGGTGACCACAATTAATGTCAGATTTAGAGCCCTAGTACCTATTAGAAGGCTATAGCATTAATGTGGTCTCTAAATCTTGATATTATAGTGACCATAATTAATGTCAAATTTAGAGCCCTAGTACCTAATAGAGGGTTATTAGCACTAATGTGGCCTCTTTTGAGTGATCAAAGGGTTTCTTTTCACCTCCTCTAACCTTTCCATAGAAAACCCTAAGAGTTGGCTTTAAACACTCCTAAAAAAGACTAAAACATGAGATGTACACTAAAAAGCAGCTTTTGGCATGCCTAGGTTGCAGCCTATGACTTTAGTCATGGGCAAGTCATAACATGATTGCTCTTGCAAGTCTAAATTTCTAGCTTGGTCTCTGAAGTTGTCAATTTTGCCTATTTTAGTCTAATTCTACTCCAAACTTGCTAAAACACCTACAAAACATCCAAATGCAGGAAATAACATGAATTAACTCCAAAATAAATTAATTTAAACATAGATTATTATCAAATCAAGCTCAAAACTCATTAATTATCTACGAACAAGTTAAGCCCAATAGGTGCAACCTAAGCCATTAGGCTCAAATGCACCCTTATCCCTCTATAAATACTCTTCCCTTTGAAGAGGGACGAGGAAGACAAATTAACCTAAGAAAACCCTATCAACCCAAAATAACCCCTCCCAAATAGAAAACGCTAAACACCTAAGCATCCACCTAAGGTATCATGTAGTATTTATTTTAAAATATTCATTTAGAATCTTTATTATTTATGTAATATTTCTCATAATTTATTAAGAAAAATAATTTTTGTTAAATTTTTTTTAGTCTAGCAGATGTTACATAAACATAACTTAATTAAAATATTTTTATTTTTATACTTAATTAATTAAATATAATTTATTTTTTAAGCAAATGATCATACATAATGAAAATGAGTAATTAAATTAAGTTCATATCGCGTCGAAAGTAAAAAGAATTTTTTATTTTAAATACTTTTCATAATTTAAATCGGATAATTTAGATCGACTAGCAAATCAAGTCAAGATTCATCAATTCTAACTGACCTACGAATTGGACTCAGGTTGGATCAAGCTCATATGAAGTTTTTTTGAGTGGATTCAGATTGGGTAAAAAATGGTCACCTCTAAATATTTTATTCATTTCGTCCTTAAAAGTATAAAATTAATAGTCTAAAATTTTTATAGGAGATGTAGATTCACTTAAGTCTAGAGATTTTTTTTTTGTTTGATTTAAATTGAGGACTAAATTAAATTGAAAATCAATCCTATTAAATTTGTTAGTGATCATTTTATTTTTTTTAAAGCATTGGAGTTCGGTCTAATTGTTGTCCTTAATCCTTTTTAAATAATCAAATTAGAACTAAAATCACTTTGTCCTCATTAAAACCATATTATACTATATTAAGGCTTAGACATTCTAACTATAAGTCTTTCCACTACAAAAAGAAAAAAAAACATATTGATTTTGAGACTACAGTAATATGGTCGCTATTTAGCTACCACTTAGCGATGCTCTACTATCGATTGGAATCTAAGAAAATAAAATTAAAATTAGATACTAGTCAGAGACAAATTGTGGTCTCTAAATCTTATGCCAAAGAATGCTAAGTAATTTAGCCACAAATTTGAGACCAATAAGTGGTAGCTAAAATAGTGACCACAGTTAATGTGGTTGCTATTTAGAAGATATGGTTTAGCATCCACATTACATGTGGTCGCTAATGAAGGAAGGTTATTTAGTGACCACAAAAACTGTGGTTGATATTTTTCCATATAAAATATTGATCACAACTTATGTGGTTTCTATTTGAGTACATAAAAAATAGTTCACGCTGCCCTTTTATGTACTTAAATACTAACCACTTAAGCTATGGTCAATATTTGCATATTATGAAATGAAAATCAATAAATGAATACGAATAACATATCCCTAATTTCCATCAATCTAAATCCCTCATTTCCATCAACTTGAATCACCTAAAGAATAAACCTGAAATCTCCCACTCCAAACTGCAAATCTTTCGAAGAACATCTTAAAATTGGTGCCCTCATACAAGCAATAACACAAGAAAATAATTCACTCCCAAATATATTAGTAAAAAATAAAGTGTGAAAAAGAATCAAAAGCCCCATATTTGAGTTTTTTTAATTTGTTGTGTAATTGGTGAAGTTTGTTAAGGTTAAAGCTTTCATAAATCTCACTCTCTCCCTACTCTCATTTTAACTCTTTAAATGCACTTTTGAATTCTAATTTCTCATGGCAATTAGTTACCCCAATCTTATTTGCTTAGTCATTCAGCTTTCTTCACTAATCTCTCTTTCTCTACACTTGCATATTTTAAAATTTTGAGCTTTTATTAATTCTCTATTAAAACGTTACCATCCTAGTTAAGTTTAGTATTAGGTTTTTTCATACGTGTAATGATATACTATTTACGCTTCATGTAGTCTGGTGATTTCCAATTTAGGATTTTATTTATTATATCTTTAAATCAATTTGGCTTTGATTTTTAGGTTTTGATGAGCTTAATGACTAAATTTGATCTCTAGGTTTTTAGTTTTTCTTAGTACACATATGATTTTAGTTTGCATTGTATGGTTTCCAAGCAAGCAAATTTTAGGTCATTTGGAAATAAAGATAACTATATTTTACTTTAGGAATTGAGGTTTCACCATTCTCTATGTACTATTTTTTTATGAGATATTAGAGCTCCAAAGTTTGATTTGCATTGGAATTGATATACATGTGGGTGAATTTGTGCACTTTTCAAGCTTATCATAATAGTAATAGTAGTTTTAGAGTGTTAGTCAAAGGTATAGGGTCCTATTATGTTATATTAGTGGTAATGTGAATCTATTTATTAAAAATGCAGCCTCAGTAGTGCTTCAAAAATAATTTGGTTAAATTGAAATCTCAGCTTATGAACAAGGTTAGGGTTGAAAGGTTTAAGAAGTACTTCTATTACATGAATGGGTTTTTAAGTCAAAAGCTCAATAAGAGTGACTTTGATAAGCCATAACACTTGAAAATAGAATGTTATAAATGTTAAGCTATCCTAGTTAAGGAGACTATCATATAAATAATCAATAGATTTTCTAGGAAAGATAGTGTTGGATAGTAAACATAAGATACAAGTCTAGAATACATAGAATGAGTTCTAAAATGTGAGCGAGAATTAAAATGAGTTTATGAATATATGTTAAAGAAAATATATACTAAATGAAACTAGAAGGTGATCATGTATAAATTTTCCACACTATTCAAATAATAACTTTTACTACTTTAATGGAATGGTCATGAGAATAAGTGATGCATTCTCCATATTATTCTAAAATGATTTAAAAATTGTTAGCCATTGTTGATCCCATACTTAGTTTCATAACCTCACTTTTGCACGTAGCATTTTCAAGCTTTTGGAAGAACTCATATTTAGGATTCTAGTCCTAGAACATGCATCCATCCTTAAATTGTTGCAATTCTATATCACATTCATATCACTATAATAGTTGTTAACTAATTGTAAAATTTTGTCCTAATTAGTTGTTGGATGTTGTTTCCTTTATGATACTCAAAATAAACTTGCTTTGAAAATTTTGATTTAAAACTAACTGCTCGTAGAACTCAATCAATGTGATACTGCTTTGCAAGTGTTTTTTAGTTTAGGTGATAAAAGTTCATATTTGGATGAGTTTATGGTAATTGCAACAATATGCTACATATCAAGTTTTAATCATTTTAACCATCTATATTATATTATTAATACAGGTTTTCTTGAAGTAGCATCTTATAAAAGTTATTTTTTATTCCTATTATATTGATATAATTTGGTTGGTTTTTTGCCTTTTTAGATTAAGAAATTACTTTCTAGGAACTACATTTATCAATTACTTCCATTCTCAATATTTTGTGAATATTATTTAATAAATAAAAATAAGTTTTAGCCTAGATTTGGGTTATATACTCAAACCATTTTTCTCCTTTGTAAAGGATGTTTCTTTCAAGATTCATTTTATTCATGTTTGCAATGGTTGTCACATGCTTTGTGAATGGATGGAATGGAATAAAATGCTAGGGATGCTAATGTATTTCTATAATGACACCATTTGTTATTTTGTGTTATTGTCTTCTTATAGAAGAAAATAAATTGGTGTGGACAAGAATGAAAAATGACAAGTTTGTTCATATCGTCTTTTTGAATTCTATTTGTGAGGTTTTAATGCTTTAGAGGAAAGTTTAGAACTATGAACTATATTTCTTTTCTACGTTATTTACTTCATATTTGATAAGAATATGTTTATGTTATTAAAATTACTTTGCCTTTATCTATAGCTTTTGCCTTTTTATTTGAGTAATGATACTTTTTGCTTATTATAGTTAACAACTAATTTTAGTTTGGATTTAATTGTGAAACTCCATTTAAGCACCTTAACTTTAAAAAATATAGGATTTGGTTGTGTTATGGATGGTTTGGGTTCTCAATTTCCATGGTTAGCATTCTCAACTTAAAGATGTTGATCGAAGATGGCAAATAAGGTAGCCCAAGAGAGGGGTTGAATTAGGTTGTAAATAAAAACATCAACACACAAATGCGAAAGCAACAAACATAGATCAAACACATATTATAATGTGCTAACTCCACCCCCCAAGCTTTCAGTTAGGCCTTTCTATTTATTTTTCAAGGCTAAAAAAAAAAAGCTTCCCTTTTCTAGGCTAGGGAAGAACCTTCCCTTTTACATGCTCAAGGGCAACCTTTCCCTTAGTATTTTTTTAAGCACAATTTAGTATTTTTAAGGCACAATACTAGCCTTTACAATAACTAGCAAGGATAGATCTAAATAATGTTAAATGCCTCTAAAATTAGCAAATATACTTTTAGTTCTCAAGAGAACCTACTCGCAAAAATAGTAACAAAGTAATCTCACTCTACCGAAAATGCAAGTAACACCTAAAAAGGTTTGCACAAGGAACTTGTTAAATGTTTACAAGTTGGTCACAAGTGTTCATAAAATTTCCAACTTGTTTCTAGTCTTCAAAAATGCTCCTTATAGAACCAAACTCCAAAACTAGCCATTGGAATAGTTGATGTTAAGTCTGACAGCTTTTTCGCAAAACTAGCCATTAGAGGTGACAACACCCATTGTTTTTCATTAACCCTTGTTGAACTTATAACAGTTATTTTCAATGTTTATTGATTATCATTCAATGTTTGTTGGCTTTAACTACAATGCCTATTGGAGTAAGAAGAAAGCCCACTATTCATTTCTAGAAAGCTTGAATTTTTTATTTTATTTTTTGAACTTTGTACAGTTACTTTCCATGCTTGTTAAGTAATTTGCAAAGTCGTTGGAAACTCTTTTAATGCCTATTAAAAAGGTCTAAAACCCATTTTGAGTTCTAAAAGCTTTAGTTCAAGCTTGAACACTTTTCCAATGCCCGTTGCGAATATGCAATGCCTGTTGCTAGGCCAAAACAATGCCCATTGTGAAACTTTAATGCCCATAGTGAGGTCTAGCATTGTTTAACCTAGAGCACTCCACCAATGCCTGTTGGAAAGGGGCAATGCTAATTGAGAGGTCTAGAACACTTTGGCAACTTGTAATATCTAATCAACATCCATTATTCTTCCTTTAATGCTCGTTGAATGGTCCAACACCTGGTGGGAGATGTTCAACACCCATTGAACTTACACAACACCCTTTGAACTTGTTATAACCCTTTAACATTCATCAAGTCTTGGGGTCACATGTTCTCCAAACATTCTCTCTCCAGCATTCATAATAATCTCCCCTTTTAGCATTTGTCAGGTCCACTCAAATCATCCAAAAACACAAAAGTATAAATATTAGAACTTCTCTTAGTTTTGTTGTTATTCAAAATACATCATTCAAAGTAGAGGAGCAAGTTCAATGCCTTGAGGTCACATGTTCTCTAAACATTCTCCCCTTAGCATTTATAACAATCTCCCTCTTTTTGAATGATGATAAAACTAAGATGTTTTGATACCAAAAATACAAAACTTAAACACACAAAGGATACCAAATGTTAAAACACAAAACTATAAGGAAGATACCAATCAAAATATCCACACAAGGCTTGATACCTAATATACCACATAAAATACCAAATGTTAGATATTAGAAACATAGATGATAGCAAATGTTATGGTATAAAAATAAGTGATATCAAATAGAGTAGTCAAATCCTCCAATCAAAGCGTCCAAAACTTCTCCCCCTTTTGTCATCATGATAAAAAGGTATACAAAAAATTCTCCCCTTAATAAAATGTTTTCCCCTTTTCAAACATACAAACATTCTCTTCCTGAAATCTAGACCAACTTCATTAAAATAAAGCAAACATGATGATACCAAAAATACAAAACAAACAGCAAAGGAAACTATCCCTATCTTTATGCTTCCTTCTAATGAATATTCCAATATGTTCAAACACAAATGTAGTTTACATAACTTTGGCTTATATGTTCTCTTCACAAATTGAGGAAAGCAAGAATTGAAGGATAGTTGCTAGAGATTCCTAAACTAAAACTCTAAACTAATACTAATAATGGTTTAAAGTTTAAACTTCCCCTAAGCAAGAGCATGATAAAAAAAAAGGGAGGAATAGAGATACATTATAGTTAATGATACTGATTGTTGTGTTTTCTAAAAATATAAATCTTTTTCAAATACTACAACTCCAATCATCATTTGATTTTTCATTTTGAGTAAAGGGTGAGGAGCTTCTAGAACTACAAAATTACGCTTTTTTTGGTACCCATTTTCTTTTAAGTCTAAGAGGGTTTGCAATATAAATATGTTCATATCTCAACCTAGCACAACAAAACTATGCTTTATGTCCAAAATTTCCACAATAAAAGCATTGTCAAACAAATACTTTCTTCAACTCATTTATAGAGCATAAATAAGGTGGCTTCTTAACAAATTAGTGCCTAAGACATGAAGTAACCCTTGTATTCTTGACATGCATAGTTCTATAAATAAGGGCATGAATTGTCTTTGGGTTGTGAGAGCGAGGGTAAGAACAAGTATGATTATGCACATGTGATTTAGATGAAGGTGAGGGAGTCTTAGCATAGGTAAAAGCTCTCATAAACTTCAGCTTTGAAGTGGAAGGTTTAGAATGATTAAAGCCTAAGTTATGTCAATCCCTTAAAGTCTTTTGAGAGCCCAAAATAAGATCAACTTTTCTTTTCCTTTTATAAAATAGGTAAGTGAATGCTTCAAAATTGAGATCTCTTTCTTGAGACTCTTATTTTGAGAAGATAAAATTTCATAAAATTTCTTTTCTTAGTTTAAAACCTCATTTTCCTTTTGTAATAGTTACAACTTTTCTTTATCAATTTAATTTTCAAAATTTTATTTCTTTCGAAGCTTTTATCAAGATCATTATTGGTGGATTTTAGGGCCTCAATAAGATTTACAACAGTAAACATATTTTCTAGCTTTTGATCATCTTCATCTAAATGACTATCAAAAGATCAAGAACATACCTATTTTGAAAAGCTCTCCCCCAAGGCCATGAGGCATAGATTAGTTCTTTCTCTTATGCATATCTTTGACTCTTGTTCATCCTCACTTAGTTCATATCCAATTGAGTCATCCCAACTGGATTTATAGGATTTCTTCTTCTTCTTCTTATCCTTCTTTTTAGCTTTGGCTTTTAGGTAGTCTGCTTTCACATGGCCAAGCTTTCCACATCCATAGCATTTAATCTACTCAAGCTAGCCTTTGCCCTTTTTCTTTACCATCCTTTTAAATTTATTTGTTATGAGGGCTATCGGCTCTTCATCCAGCTCTTCATCATCTGAGCTATGGCATTTGGAAGTTGCTTTGAGTGTTACTGTAATTTTCTTCTTATTTGCATTCTTAAATGAGGATAAAGCTTCTCTATTCAAGCTCATCTCATAGTCAATAGGATTTCCCAACAGCTTATCAAGTGACATGGTCTTCAAATTCCTTAAATCCTTTTTGCCAAGCCACTCCTTAGGCAAAACCTCAAAACTTTATTCACAAGTTTTTCATTGGTGAATGTCTTCCCAAAAGCCTTTATTTCTCTAATAATCGCAATGAACCGTTCATACATTCTTGAGATTATTTCATTAGGTTTCATATTGAAATATGGTCTCCATCTTGTTTTCCTTGACTTAATTTGTTCCCTTATGTGTGATCTCTAAGGCCTTCTAGATTTCCTTAGCAGTAGGCTTCATGCTCACCTTATTATACTCACTTATGCTTAAGGCACAAAAAAGCATGTGGATGGCCTTATCATTTTTAGCAACTTTCCTTTTTTCTTTATTAGATATCTCATCAGTGTCTTTTTCTATTTGAGTCCCATCAATAAGTGGTTTTCATTAGAGTATATGGATATTTCTCTATAATTCTCTATAACTCAATGGATTTAGATTTGAGAAAGTAATACATCATGTTTTTTCAATACTTATAGTCTATTTTATTGAAGAAGGGAGGTCTCATAACTAATTATCCTTATAGTCCATGCTTATTTTGGGCTACCATGATCGTGTCCCTCTCGCACTTGAGCTTCAAAAGAGGTTAGGCTCTAATACCAATTGTTGTTCGTAGATGGCAAATGAGGCAACCCAAGAGGAGGGTGAATTAGGTTATAAATAAAAATATAAACTCATAAATGTCTAAGTAATAAGCATAAGTTAAATATAGAGTTTTTATAGTGGTTCAACAATGTGCTTACTGAACTCCTCAAGTTAAAAACATTAACACTGCTTAGACTATCCTTAGGCTTTTTTATTTCTTTTTCAAGGCTTAAGAAAAACCTTCCCTTTTTCAGGCCAAGGAAGAATCTTCCCATTTATAGGCTCAAGGACAACCTTTCCCTTTATATTTTTTTAGGCACAATACCAACCTTTACAACCACTAAGGATAGTCCAAGCAGTGTTAATGCCTCTCAAATCAGGTAGCAAATACACCTTTAGTGCTCAAGAAAACCTACTATCAAAATGAGTAACAAAGTAATATCACTCTGCCCAAAATAAAAGCAACGCCTAAAAAGGTTTGCACAAAGAGCTTGTTAAATGTTTATAAGTTGTTTAAAAGTGTTCATAAAGTTTCTAATCTATTTTTTTGTTGTTAAAAATACTTCTTATATAGCCAAACCCCAAAACTAGTTGTTAGAATAGTTGATGTTAAGTTTGACAGCTTTTCTATAAAATTAGTTGTTAGAGGTGACAACATCCATTGTTCTTCATAAACACCCATTGAACCTGTGATGATTACTTCCAATGCTTGTTGATTACCATTTAACGGGCATTGGCTTTGACTAAAATGCCTATTGGAGCAAGAACAATGCCTAGCCGTTAGAGGTGACAACACTTGTTGTTCTTCATCAACACCCATTAAACCTATAATGATTACTTCTAATGTCTATTGATTATCATTCAACGCCCCTTGGTTTTGACTACAATTCCTATTAGAGCAAGAATAATGTATGTTGTTCATTTCTAAAAAGCTTAAACTTTGTGATCTATTTTTTGAACTTCGCACAATTGCTTTCCACACCTATTGAGCAATTAACAATGCCTATTAGAAACTCCTTCAATGCCTGTTGAGAAGAGTTGATGTCCATTTCAAGTTCTAGAAGCTTTAGCTCAAGCTTAGACACATTTCCAACATATATTACTAGTCCATATCAATGCCCATCATGAAACTTCAATGCCCGTGGTAAGGTCCAACATAGCTCAACCTAGAGCACTTCTTCAATGCCTATTGTAAAAGGATAATACTCGTTCCTAGGTCTAAAAGACTTTGGCAATTTGCAGCATTGAATCAAAGTCTATTGTTCATCCTTCAATGCCAGTTCAATGGTCCAACTCCCATTGAACTTGTTCTAACCCTTTAACATTTGTCAGGTCTTAGGGTCACATTATCTCCAAACATTCTCCCTCTAACATTGATAAAAATCTCCCTTTTAGCATTCATCAGGTCTGTTCAAATCATCCAAAAACACTAAAGTACAAACATTAGAACTTCTTTTGGTTTTGTTATCATTCAAAATACATCATTCAAAGTAAATGAGTGAGTCCAATGCCTTAGGGTCACATATTCTCTAAACATTCTCCCCTTAGCATTCATAACAAAAGAATGATTCAATAAATATTTTAAAAAATCATTAAAATTTATAAAGAATGTTACTTCTAATTACAAGAATGAAGCAAAAGAAAAGAGAAATTAAGAAATTAAGTTTGAAATTTATTTATTCTTATTTGATTAGAAAAATAATTAGAATTAATAAAATTGTAAAATTATTAAAATTAACAACTAAATTATTTTCAAAAATTAAAATAAATTTTCTTAATATAAAATATGGATAAATTATTAACAAGGAGTCATTAGTAATTATTAACAACTATTAGATACTTATCAAATGCTATAAATAACATAGTCAACAATATCTAATATTTTCATATTTTCTTAAAAGAATTTTGTAATACCTAGATTTATTATGATTCTAATGGAAATTGTATTATGTTGACAATTTATTGCAACCTTGAACGATGTGTAAGGATCATCTCTAAATGTATAATAGGCTGAAATTGTCATTCTAAATCTAGAATTTATGGTTGGCATTAAAAAGTTCATTTACTTTTATGTGTTGTCATCCGAAATAAATTGATGGACCAAAGTAAAGTGTGCATATCCACATAATAAGTGTTAAAACTGATAGTTTCTAGATATGGAGATGGTGAAATACCAACTGTTATGATATGGCTTCATACTTGAATATTACTATGGATCAGGCATGGGGAAACATAGGCAATGTTGGTTAAAAGTCATACTATATGTAGATTCAAAGAACCCACATTTATAGTTGACAATTATTATCAAACAATGGTGATTGATGTTGTTAGTTCTTCATTCAATCTAAATGTTGATGATGAAGAGATTCCTAATGATAAGGCTCAAAAATTCTATGGCATGCTAAATGTTGTAAATAATCCACTGTAGCTAAAGTGTCAGACCCATTCACAATTATCACTTGTCGCTATAATGTTGAATGTCAAGGCCGAACACCACTTGTAAGAGCATGCTTTCGATGCATATGCTCAACTAATCAAAGAGGTTGCGTTGGAAGATAATCTGATCACAAAAAATTTTTATTCTATAAACTGTCTGGTGCATGGGTTGGAATTACCAATGGAGAAGATATACTAATGTCCAAATGGTAGCATGATATATTAGGGGTAAGGTTGTGCATCGGTTGGTTTGGTTCATGGAGACTAGCCACCAATAGGTTAAATGAAGATGGAATGGACAACCAAACCAAACCAATTATTTATAGAATCGACAGTTCGTAAGCTGAATAATTTTGGTTCATGATCAGTTTGAAAAATCTAATTAGGTCGTATGGGTTTAGGCCATAATAAACTTAGGCTTCTACAAAATTAAATTGAAAATTAATGAGTTAGGGCCTTAATAAACTTGAGTTTCTACATAAATTAATTGAAAATTAATTGATTGGGCTTTGATCAATTTAGGTTTTAACAAAAAAGAATTGAAAATTAAAGAACAAATGGATTGGGCTTCCACATAATTTTTGTTCACATTCATTGATTCAATTTTAAGAAAAAATATTTTAAGTCCAGTGGGCTAAATTCAATATTTACAATTATAAAATCAAATTTCCAATATTTAATAGTATTGATAGATACAAAATATTATGAGAAAAATGAAAGATAGAATGTTGGACTGCAAAAAAATATATGCTTCCACCATGTATATATATTCAGGATTTTGCTATCCATTATGCATTTAAAAGTCAAAAGTACAATCACCAAAAAATTGCTAACTTTCATAAAAAATAAGATTCAGCAACAAAAAAGTAGGAAAGATTCAAAAGGCCTATAAAATTCAAACGAATCCAATAAAATTAAGTTATTCATAACTAGAACAAAAAAAAAAACAACAAATATTAAAATATAGGAAACAAACAGAATTTGAGGCTCAGATTTAAGAGACAACTCATCACATGAATGCACATGCCACATTTCTGGTACTAGGTAAACTAACTGGTCAATTTACCACTTCAAAAACTGAAGCAACTATGCATTCATGCATTTGAGTATGCAAGAGGTGGAAGCTTTATTAATGAGCATCATTGCCCCAAATTTAAAAAGCAAAAAACAATACAAATATGCAATATATGAAATAGAATAGTCAAAGTATGAGAATAAAATACTCATTTAAGTGTTGCCTCAATGAAAACATTGTCATCAGTACATTCCAAATTACATGCATCTTAAAATAAGCATAGTGATTCAATGAATAATGAAATTAGACAATCAATAAAACTAAAATCATTTTGATATTTGATAAAAAGAAATAAATAAATATAATGAAGAATAATGATTAGACTCATTTTAAAGAGTTTCTAGTCATTTCATGAATACAACCACATTTCCAGCAACAATAAAGCATTACCACTAAGAAAACTTATGTAAGTATCCATTTAATGCCAGAAATTAAATGATGGAACCTTCGTCATTGCCTTAATCATAAATTCAAACAAAGGCAGCAAAGCAAGGATGTAAGAATATAAAATAGAGAATGAATTATTAAGATATAGGGAAAGAGGAAATTTATTTAATTTGTTAGCAATATATGCTAACAAACTCTATGATATTGATGTTGGCACTACTGTCATTAAAGGACTAGTGCCAAGTTGAGGTAAGCCTATTAAGAAAATGAGGAAAAACATAACAACTCTTAAAAAGTACCAATCCCTTAGCAACTAAAAAAAAAAAAGAAGATATGTTTGTTTAACCTTTTTCATGATTCTCTAACTCATCAAGTGTCTTTTCTCTTTAAATTGGCTTCTTAGAAACCCACAACCAATCTTGTGTACAAATTAGTGCTTCCACAATCTTTGGAGTTAAAGAACTCCTAAACACATCAAGAACTCTGCCCCCAATACTTAAAGCATATTCAGAAGCAACAGTAGAGATTGGGATTGCCAAAATATCTCTAGCCAACTGAGAGAGAATTAGGAACCTTTAGGAATTAAGCTTCCACCACATAAGGACATCAAAAGAAGCCCCATCCTTAATGGTTGTCTCATTTAAGTATATTTCTAATTTAGATTATCTACCTCTAGCAAGCCCACTCTCTATTTTGTGCTTTTTAAACCTAGCTTTCAACACTAACATAGTTTTCTTAGATGTAAAAGATTCAGTTAAAGGAGCATGTTGACTACTTTTAGTGGAAAGAGCTGTTTGGGACTCAGCTTCAAAACCACAAGTAGTAGGAAAGTACATGACATTGTAATCATCAAATATGTCAAAAAGAGCATATTTCATAGGAGAAAATAGCTTGTTGCAAGCATCACATCCATACACTTGATTTAGAGAGTACTCAAACTACTTTAATTTGCTAATAGGATTCCTAATATTAGTAAAGAATACAATAAAATTCACTTTTTCCATATCACTCTAATGCTTTTCATACTTGCCATCATATTTAAAGTCAGGCAACGTCACCACCATTAGATGTAACAGTCGTATTCATTTACATAACTCATATCATTCATGTTCAAAATACATATGCATAAAGGTTTTATCCATCCTACACACAATCAAACATTTACTTCATGTACATATATGTATATGACACAAGGAGAGAGAGAGTTTGGATTCAGCCGGCGACCTGTGGTCCATTTGTCTTAATGTAAAACTGAAAGCATGAAAGTATCAAATTCCTATTCTTCAGTATCTAAAAAAAACTTTTGCGATTTGGTGAGTCGCGACTCAGTGAATAAAAACAATAATCAAATTCTCATGGTATAATCCATAATCAAATATCATTAAGATACATTGCAACTATAACAATTAACTATGCAAGTGCAAATGCAATAGCTTTATTTTTGTCGTGACCGAGCAAGACAAACATTGCTCCCGGGATATTCATGTGATTAAT
>CATIWR010122536.1:0-11271 GCA_949677035.1 Omphalea diandra | reverse complement strand
AAATTAGGGCAGATGTGTTATACATATATATATATATACTTATCAAAACAGCGTCGTTTAAGAGTTCGGTTTTTTCGGTTTTTTGTGGTTGAAACCGAACCAAACCGAATAGACCAAATTTCTCTATTATTTCAACCGAACTGAACCGAATTTATTTTCAAACCGAACCAAATACACCAAATTTCATCAATTCGGTTCGGTTTTGCTCACCCCTAGTTGATATTGGCTTTATGGAAATCTTTCATAATGTGTTACAACATTTCTATCAAGTATCTAGATTACAACTGAATGCTAGTAAAAGCAAAACATTTTTAGTGGGGTTTCAAATGAACTTAAGTCTCTTGGTTGTCAAGAAGGGAAGCTTCCAGGGAGACACTTAGGTGTTCCTCTAATTTCTGGCAGACTGACCATGGATAATTGCAAAAGCCTTATTGATAGATTAATTGCTAAAGTCAATTCATGGATAGGCATCTTTCTTGCTCTAGAAGATTGCAACTTATCAAGCCTGTCATGGTTAGTGTGCAAGTATTTTGTTGTTTAGTTTTTTATGTTTCCCAAATCTATGGTGCATAGAATTGAGCAGTTCTATAGGAATTATACGCTAGCCTGGAAAGAGGTTTGTATGCCTAAGGAAGAAGGAGGCTTATGTATCAAAGAGATTGAGGTGTGTGGAACAAGGCCGCTTTGGTCAAACGTGTATGTTTTTTATTAGTTAGTTACTAAGAGTTCTGTGTAGGCTTGCTGGATTCACTGACATAATCTCAGATTTTTGAGCTGCTTGGGCGTTACTAGGCCTTACAATGCCGGCTAGAGTTGGAAGAATTTATTGAAGGTCAGAAAAGAAATTCAAATATGTTTGGTTTATGAAATTGGCAATGTTCAGTCTATGGAATTTTAACATGATCCATGGATTGATGGTCAAAACCTTATTGATTTATTTCCAAATTTAAATATTGAGGATACTGACATTGCTAAAAAGGATCTAGTTACAGATTTGTGGAACAGAGGCCAATTGAGAATTCCTGATGCTGCAGATGAAATTGCATTATAGGCATGGACTTACGTCAAAACTAACTTTCAATTACATCATGATAAAATTATATTGCATCAATGGAATGGTAACGATGGTGTATGCTCAATTGCCTTAGCATGGGACGTACTGAGAACACCCACACCTAAAGTATCTGGTCTAGATTATTGTGGGGTCCAAAACCTCCATAAATTAGCGACTGCAATAAAGCGCACTTCAAAATCTCCATCGCCAATAAGTAGAGGTGAGTACAACTCAGGATTTGAAAATTTTTAGGATTTACCTGAAATTTTGAAGATTTTAAAATAAAAAACTGATATTGTTATAAATTTTTGATTTGGTTTAATTTTGTTCTTTATAAATTTGATACAGTTCAATTCAATTCTTTGACTCTTTCAAAACGATTCAATTCTTTATTGGTTCGAGTATTCAGTTATTTTAATTTATTAGAACTTAAACTTTACGTTTTTATGAATCAAAATAAGTAAATTTTATCTTTTTCACTTTTAATCTTTTAAGTCAAATAAATAAGTATAAATTACAACAAATAACTTACACATAAGTGTTAAATTAATTTTTAATATTTACTGCTATTAATAATTAATAGTCTAATTATTAGTAACATATATTAATTAAGAGTTAATTAGTAAAATTATATATATATATATATATATATATATATATATATATATATATATATATATATATGGTTTAAAATCAGTTCTATGATTCGATTCAAGTATGAGACATTTCGATCTAATTCTTAACTAATATCACAAAATCCCTAGAGTCGTCCTATTTATTTATTTTCAGTCCGATTTGATTCAAAAATTTTTTTTAAAAAAACATTATATTTAGATTTTTTTTACCAGATTAATCCAGTTCCTCGGTTTAATTTGAGAATCTCCGTTCTGTACTAGCATCCTACCAATAAAGGCCTGCCCTACCTGCCAAGGATATGCACCTTGGATACAGCTCATGGTAAGCCCAGACATTTACTGAATACTTAGACAGACATTTCTAAAGCGACCGGCATACTTGGATCGGCTTAATTTTTCATTTCTTTATCTATTCTATTTTAACTCAGATGTGCACTGTCATACCATCATGAACAAAGAACATAAGATAGCTTCTCAAGGATAAAATTGATGACAAAAATCCGCAGAGCATATCCAGAGACACAATCACTGCCCACTAAAACTTAAAGATTATGACAAGAATACTCATCTCACAAAGGGCCAGGATTATTTGAGCTTTATTACATAATTTCCCCTTCTCACCTATTAAGATATGCTAGGCACTCTGTAAAACTCACTTGACACTTGCAAGCTCAGTGCGAAGAAGCTTGGCTGCAGCAACCATGTTGCTCAAGGCAGCTTTCATTTCAGCATACTTACGCGGTCTTGAGATCACAATCTGGGTTCACCCAGAGAAACCACAATCTGGTTTCACCCAGAGAATGTTGCTTTCAAGGACCGCAAGCATCATGTTGATATGATCAGCAATTTCTTCGGTGGATGGGATCCTGGGTGAGTGAATGTCATACACGCCGGGGCCAATGCCTGCACCATATTTCACTCCCTCACAGAAAACTGAAAGAAGCGCCTCATCTGATCTTGAGTTCTCTATGGTGATGACATCCGCATCCAAGTTAATGATCGAGTGGATGATGTCATTGAAGTTGGAGTAGCATGTGAGTGTGGATCTGTCCAATACGTCAAAAGTTTAAATATTGATGTCAATATTTTTGAATCATGGAAATATCTCTGTATTCTCCCACTAAAAAAAATCTCAGTATTCATCCAGAAAGAAAATGCCACAAAATAAACAGTTCCAATATTCCCCACACCAAAAAAGTATGTATGCGTGCCCTATCCTCAAATTGACAAAACATCCGTGGATCCAAATCTAAATATTTTTGGCCTAAAACTTCTCAACTACGTTATTTCAATGTGACTTCCCCTCTTGATATTAAAGACAAAGAAAGACCAACTAAACAATTACTTCAAACTATTACAAATAAAGCCCACGGAGGCGTGGGGGGAGAGTGAACCTCGGTAGCATCTTGAACGCCGCAGTTGATAATCCTGAATGAGTGAACAGCCCAATCCAAATGGAAAGCATGCTCAGACTTCCTTAGGGGTAAACCCTCTCTCAATGCAGCTTCATCAATCTGGATTACAGTGATTCCAGCTTTCTCAAGATCCTCAACCTCATCCTTGATAGCCAACGCAATTTGATAGCATGTCTCATGCCTTTAGAAGACACACATAGACAATGTCAGAAACCTTCTAAAAATCTGGAATTAGTATTGCAATATAAGTTGCAATTTCTTTCTCACCTAGGCTGGTCATTTCTGACAAAGGACCAGTTCAGAATGGTGACAGGATCGGTAAGCATTCCCTTCATAGATCTGTTAATCAAACTTTGTGCCATCGATGACCAGAAGACAGTCATAGCCTTGGGGCGGTTCACATCACCGTAGATAATACGAGGTTTAACACAATGAGAACCATATGACTGCACCCATCCATTTGCAGTAGGCAAAACCAGATAATTGCTCACCAAAGTACTCAACCATGTCGTTCCTCTGTGTTGCAAAACAATTTTGGTACCAACAAGATTCAGATAAATGAGAAAAGAAGGGCATAATTGAGAAAACAAGATATTTTCATCAGGGGGTCAAGCTTACTTCTGGTTCACCATGCACCAAAACATCAATGTATAGCTCTTCCTGAAGCTTGACAACTTTACTAATTTCCTTCTTGATAGCCTTAACATATTCATCCTCAGAGATCCTCTTTTTCAGCATTCAAATACATAAAAAGCTAACCAGTTAACCTAATTGGAAGTGGACTATGAAGCACCAACATGGATACGCACACGGGCATGGATATGGGCAGGGGAAATTACATTTTCTTACCAAGTGAGACACGGGTACGATGGAAACGCAGCGAGTATATATATGGAATTATATATAAAAAAAATTCAAGCAAACATGGATAGAGTGGCTAGAGTTCTGCCATAGAGAGAAAAAAAACAAAGAGGAGAAAGAATTAAATGCGGAGAGAAAGAAACATAGCCCCAAAGTGGCTTGGGTTTCCACAATGTTAACAAGTTCTATTTTTATTCTTTGACCCAATATTTTTACAGTTATTTTAGAAAAGACCCTTTTTTCAAATTTGATCCCACAATTTTAAAAATTTTAAAATCTTGGGTCCCCAACGTGTCCCTGGAGTGTTCCCAGCATAGAAGAAAGGAAGAAAGAAAAAAAAAGGAACATGCTTTCCTGTGTGTCCCATATGCGTCCCAATGTGTTGGTGTACCCGGTGTGTCCGACATGCATACATTAACCCATAAGTGTAGGTACTTCCTAGGAAGCATATAACTTGATAATAATCTCACAATCTGAGGATAAACAGCTGTCTTACTTCTTGGCCTTGTATTCACAACACTCTCCTAAGATCCAGAGTCTGAGGGAAAGACCCTATGGTGGTGGTGGTAAGAATTGGAAGGTTTAACCTCTTCTGTTGAGCATCCCGCCTTGTACTCACATTCATAGCCCTGCAGTGGTCACATCCTTCAAAGCAGCAGCCTAAAGAAGGGCAATGATCCAGGATCAAAACAAGTTACCAATACCCGAATATACACGTAAGTATATAAATAATTTTATAAGGGTTTCTTACAGCAGTTTGAACAGCCTCATTTGTCACCCTTGTGGCTGATTTTATTGAAGCGTGAGCCAGTGCATTGGAAGAGAAGAATGCCTGATTGTACAGAAAAACACAGAGCCGTTCAGAAATCCTTTAACTAGTTGTCTGAGATCAAAAGTTTCGAGGTAGTTTCTTGTTAATGAGCAAAAACCAGCTCATACGTTAGAGTGATTGCTGCAATAATGCACTGGGCTCAAAGCTAGTGGGATACTCACCAATCACTCAATAATTATAAAAAATTCTTAAGCCAGTGACATATCACTCTCAGTAAAAAAGTATAAAAAATGGTTTGGCGAATGTAGGAAAATAAATAGCGAAAATTAATCCGCGGTTTAACAGCTTCAATAAACTCCAAGACCTGAGATATGTTTTATGTTGAGGGAATGCACAAGGTGGAGAAAATTTGAGCTAGCATCTACAAAGTTGTTAGAACCAACAGAAAGACTTTTAGTAATAGGTGCTTTCAAGAACTTAATAAGTAAAAATGCATAACAAACTACTCAAATCTCAATCCCAAAAGTAATAATGAAACTATGCAAATAATTCATTAACATATTAACACGAATGATTTGGATGTCAAATAACTTCGATATTATCAAATACCTGTCTGATTCGCAAAATACATCAATAAAAACCAGCAGATAAGTTCTAATTGAATAAGCAGTATGAATATGCTGGACCATTACCTCATTCCTCTGTCCAATAAGTGCCTTGGCCAAGACATTTACTTCAACCACTTTCTGAGCAGCAAATGTAAGCCAAGGCTTTATCTCTTTATCCAACTTAGGCTCATTCACCAGGTCAACAGCATTGTGTAGAAGAGAACAAGAAGTAAAGACCACAGCCCTGTCTGTGAAATAATATAACATATATCATTAGTCAACCTCATTGCAACAATGGAATGTTCCACAAAAGAGTCAATACCGTTGCCCACAATGACCTCAAGACCATGCAATGTGTCAAGTGAAGAGGTAAGGTCATTAGCCCAGATGTTCCTTCCATCAACTTGCCTGCAGGGTCTTACTCCCATGAACTAGGTCAAATCCAAATCCACTAACACCCTTCAAAGATGTGAGGGTTTTTTATGCCTCAGCTGGAACATCAGCAGAGTATGTCTCAGCTCATACATGCACACCAGATAAAGATGCCTCCGGCTCTAAGTATGTGTAAGTAAATGCCTGTAATTCATGAGGATCAAGATCCATCACAAGTTTGGGCGAATCAAACTGAATCCAGTGTGCACCAGCTTCCTTCAGTTCACTCACCACTTCCCTGAAACACAACAGATGAAAGCTATAAATTGTCATGATGAAAGCCACCAGCGTAGTAATTCACTAATCCACTCTCAGAAAATTTTTCAAAAAAGAAAACTCGGTAAGCACTTACTTGTAAACTGGAAGAATTTTGTCAACAAGGCAAAGAAGAGAAAAAGATTTCTCCGCACCCTTTGCTGGTTTCAACAGCAGTAAATAGGAAACAGGACCTACAATGACCGGCATAGTCTCAACTCCAATCTGTAGATCAGAAATAAAAGGCAGAAAATCCTCAATGTCAACAGATCATTCAAAATATCCAATTACTTTCTCACTCCAAATGACATAAAAGGGGCGCACAGAGACCCTAATAATTGAAAATATTAACAACCTGAATGAGACAACATAATGGGACTCAATTGTTACCCACTAAGGAAATATTCTGATATAATATAGATCACAGAATGGATGCGTGAACCAAGGAAATATAGCTACTAGTTGACTTGACAATTATTTGTAGCAGCAGAATTTTAGTTTTCATTCCCACATGTGCGTTTTATGCATTTTTTCATCTCATGTACATATTTCATGCACTTTCACATTACTTTATCATATACAAACACGTGTTCGCACTCTTACTCTGTGATATACACAATTTAAAATTTTAAACTAAATACCATTAGTAGAACCAAGCTTCCCCAGCATCAACTAAATCATGGCACAATAAATCCGTTGGAAAAAAAAGAAAAAAAAAATAGCAATTGCAATACCAGGAAAAAAAAATGAAAGGAAGACTAAGTTAACTTACAGTTTTGGCCTCCTTGTAGTCATCAACAGCCTTATGAGAAGCATAAGAGAATTTAACATCAGGTCCGAGTTCAGGAACAGTGTAATGGCTGCACAGAATATAAAAAATACCATTCACGCTGGCCAAATTAGCATATCAACCTCCAACCACAAAGGAAATGTTCAATACTTACTAGTTGGTTTCAAACCACTTGGTCATTTCCATAGCCGGGACACAGGCGCTACCTCTAGCCATGGAAAAGTAGACATCAAACCCAATCTCACCACCATTCCAACCATATCTAGGAGGACCTGAGATCTGCTGCCACCTTCTGCAATTCCTCAGCACTACTCTTTCCATCCCACGAAGATTCCAAAGCAAACTTGAGCTCTCTCTTAGGCCCCATACGAGGATAACCAACTATGTGTGATGCCATTGCTCTGTTTTGCCATATGCCACATAACGAAAGTTAGATTCCATAATTACATGTCTAAAACAATATGATTTGCAACACCCCACAAAACCATTTCATAAAATAAAATAAAGATTCATACAAGTTAATTCAAATTTCAAAAGCAACAGTTTCAATGCTGAATTGAAGAACATAAGAGCCCACTCTTCACAAATACAAGAAAATATCATAATAGATTGATAGTTCTTTATTTTTAGTAATTTTTTATGGCTAATTTTTTTTGTTAATTAAGTCTAATTTGAAAAAAAATACTAGATAATGTCTCACTTTTGGCTTGTATTTTGTAATTTTATAGGAAATTCTGGAAATTGGAGCTTATTGATGAATTATGAGAGTTTTCTAGGTGAAATGATACAGTTTCAGAAGTTCAAGGATCAAATAGAAATTTAACTTTTCAATGACTAGTTTTGATATTTTTTAGACAGAGTTTGAGTCCAATCTCTATTCAAATTAGGAAGAGCCCGAGAGTCTGTACAATTGTGGGAAACTTCACCAGCTCCTACCCAAAAAAAAACAAAAAAGAAGAATGATTTGTTATGATTCCTAATTGGTTAAGGATGCTATTTTTTTTTTCTATTTTAAAGGGGAATAAGAAACTATAAATAGAGGATGAAGTCTTTGTAGGGGAAGAATTATTATTATTATTTAGAGAGTTTTTGCTTTGTTTCTGGAGAAGGAGCTATCCACAAGAGAATGATTATTGGTCAATTATCAAGTGTGAAGAGAATTGAAGAATGTAAGAGTTTTATCATGAAAACTTTTCTATTTTATTTTCTCTTTATTTTGATGTTGGTTGGTAATTAAATTATGAACTAAATTAATTAGGTACTTGAGTATGATAAACCCTAAAATGAGTTTTGAATTGTGATTTTTTAGATAATATAATATGTTCATTATTTTATGGAATTCAATTGTGTTTGCTCTTTATTTCTTTGAATTGATATATCCGGAATATTGATTTTTGTTTTAATTCTTTAAACTTAGATTAAGAAATTAAGTTATTGAATAAATTTAGCACAATTGAAAGGAATTGCATGTAACCATAAAAATAGGATAACATAAACTTTTGAATTAGGGTCAAACCTAATAGTGAAATTCAAAGAACTATAATGTAATTTTAGGGATTTTAATTAGGAAGTGATTCCAATTAATCAATCTAGAATTAGATGTTAGTGATATTGAGAAAGACTTTAACATACTAAAGAAATTTTCATAGTTCCATAAACATTGAATTAGATTGTATTGTCGAAAAATCAATTTCTTAATAAGTCTTAGTGGGATTCAATACTTGAGTGCTACTTGTCATATTGATCACCTTTTCCCCACTCTCTAGTTAATATTTTCATTATTTTAGTTTGTTGAATTATTTTATTAGTTAATTAATTCACTTAAAATTATCGGTTAAATAATAAAGAAAAAACTAATACTAGTACTTTTAGTCTTTGAAGGATCGACACTCGATACTCCTACTCTATACTATACTCGATAGGTGTAGTTGCCTACTCGATTTATAGGTGTTAGCCTTAGACTGTATCAAGTTTTTGGCACCGCTGTCGGAGACTAACATTTAGGAATACTTTATATCTCTCGTCGTATCAAGTTTTTGCTGGGGACTATAGGTGTTAGCCTCGGACCATATCAAGTTTTTGCCAATGATCAGGTAATATCTCTCGCAGTGATGAAATGCCTCAAAACTATATTTTGGTATGTGAAATATTTGATATTTGGGGTATTATCTTCATGGGCCCCTTCCCAACTTCATTTGGAAATAAAGACATCCTAGTTGCTATAGATTATGTTTCTAAGTGGGTCGAAGCACAAGCTTTACCCACAAATGATGCTAGGGTTGTAGTTAAGTTCCTTAAGATACTATTCTTGCATTTTGGTGCACCTCGAACAATGATAAGTGATAGAGGTATTCATTTTTGTAATATGCAATTCAAAAATGTGCTTCAAAAGTATGATATTACACATAGAGCCGCAACCTCGTATCACCCTCAAACAAGCGGTCAAATTGAGGTAGCTAATAGGGATCTCAAACGGATTCATAAAAATACGGTTACACAATCTAGGAAAGATTGGTCCCTTAAGTTAGATGACACTCTTTAGGCTTATAAAACACTTATTGGTACTATGTCGTATAGGTTAGTTTATGGAAAAACATGTCATTTACCTATAGAGCTTGAGCATAAAACATATTGGGCTATAAAACTTCTTGATTTTAATCTTGACCTTGCAGGTGAGAAGTGAAAACATCAAGTGAATGAACTTGAGGAATGACGATTAATTGCATATGAGAACTCCAAATTGTATAAGGAAAGGGCCAAGAAGTATCACGACAAGAGAATTCCTCAATCCAAGCAGTTCAATGAAGGAGATCAAGTACTTCTTTATAATTTTAGCTTCAAATTATTCCTAGGTAAGCTCAAATCTAGATGGTCCGGACCATTTACCATCAAACAAATTTTTCTTTACAGCACAGTTGAGGTAACTCATCCTGAAAAAGGTACATTTAAAGTGAACGATCATCATTTGAAGCTCTATCTTGGAGGTGAATTCGATGAGAAAATAGTTTATGAGAAGTTAGACCTTCTCAATTTGAGTAAAATTGCTCAAATAAAAAAAGCAGAATCTATGCGGTTGCTGCCACACACATGTGCATGCCACCGCACAAAGAATTCCAAAAAAAATCTATTTATGACAATATTTGTGCTGCAACCAACGTACACATGCGTGTTGGTGCACACAAGGGACTTTAAAAAAAGAAAAGAAGTCCAACAGGTTGTACGATGATGTGCACATTTGTGCGCATATCATCGCACACAGGGATTTCATCCCTTTATGCCCAGAGCTTGTGCGGTCCCAACCGCACATATGTGCTGTTAGGATCGCACATGGCAAAAAAAAAAAAAAAAGGAAGACGAAGTAGGATGTGTGTGACTCAGCAGCAAGCCATGTGCGCGTCACCACACATGATTGTTGCTAGATATATTCTCATAAAAAAATAAAAAAATATAAAAAATATGGTGTAGCAAGTGCACATCCTAAGTGATGGAACTTTTAATTTGTCGAGAGCCACTTCTCAATTAGGCTTAGTTGTGTGCTACCAACGAGACCGTTCACGGTACTTAGCTAAGCACTTAGATGCCCGTTCGAGAGTCATAATTACATTGCTGGCCTTTAATGTCTTTCCCAAGGCTAGTGCTCTTAATGAAGTGCGCCTTAGTGATATTTACCTTGCGCATAAAATGATCCATGGTTTAGGTGATATCGAAGGTATCCCTTTAGCTCCCATTTTAATTACCTGCATTCGTGATGTTGTTCGTCTCTCATGATAGAACAAAATTTTTATTTTCCCCATGCTCTTAACCAATATTTTTTGCAAGTTTAGGGGTTGATTTTATAGGTGTACGCATGGTTCCTATGGAGTCACCAATAGCTACGACTACACTTCACCATTTGAGCTTTTTCTCTACTGATCACCCCTACACTCGACCGTTCACTGTCCCAGATCACTCACCCTCCGAGGGTGATGCTTTTGCTGATGTAAGGTAAGCATGACCATCACAAGAACCTCTACCAGCAGTTGGTGAACCTACCCAACGTCTACTGTCCCACCTACTTCGCGACGTTTGCACATTGCATGAACTCCAAAATCATTTGGAAGATATGCAAAACCAAATGTCTCAACAGTTGGTTCAACATGGCGAGCTCCTTATTCAAATTCAGGATTCTGTGCAATGTCTTCTGCCACAATTTCCTCCACCTACCCCTTGAGATTCCCAAGAAGTTTCCTAATTCCTTTATTTTTTTCTTTTTGTTTTTTTAATGTGTTATTTATTTGTTTTGTCATGCTGAATACTTCTTCTCCACATTGTGGACAATGTGTTTTAAGTGTGGGGGAGGGTTTGTATTATTTGATAAATTTTATTTTTATTTTACTTTCTTCATTTATATATTAAAAAAATTAATTATTTGCTTTATTGTGTAAATGACTCATTATTTGCTTAGTAATT
>CATIWR010122517.1:0-29336 GCA_949677035.1 Omphalea diandra | reverse complement strand
TGAAACAGAGAGGTCATTTTTACAGAGTTCTTAAAGTTCGATATGCAATTGGAGTTGACGATTCATGGAAATTGCACCAAAGGCATTGGATAGAGCTTGCCAAACAACAAAAGAGGAATTAAGGCCAATAATGAAGGGGTACACCTCCTCGGTTAAGGATGTCAGAAGCCATGATTGAAGAAGTTGGTCTTTTTTGAACCAATCCACAAATTCTAGATTTGGTTTTGGAGTGGGATCTGTATCTGAAGTAGGGATGGTTTTAGGAGGTGATGGTTTTGTTCCATCAATGAAACCGTGCAAATCTTGAAAGTTTAAGATAGGGTCGAATTGAGTTTTCCATGCAAGATAATTAGTGGAATTCAATTTAATGGCGAAGGAAGAAGAAGAATTGATGGACGAATTAGAGGAGGAAGAAGATGATGAAGAGAGAGGAACAAGAGCCATATTAGATCAAAGCTCTGATACCATGTAAATAAGAAGAAGAAAAGATTTGGAGAAAAATGTGTATTTGGTAAAGGCAAAGAACCAGCCTTATATACAGACATACTTTCCTTGTATACAAGCCTATAATTATGCCTATAATCAAGCCTATAATCAAGCCTATAATTAAGCATATAATTAAGTCTATAATCAATCCTATAATCAAGCCTACAATCAAGTCTATAATCAAGTCTATAATCAAGTCTATAATTATGATAATTACTACAATTAGAATATCAACACTAAATAAGAAATTTACAGTACAAGACAAAATATTCATATCAGTAACAACTGTAACAAGACTAATAATGTACTCAATCTCATCAGAAGCTTCTTTCATGGAAGGCCGATTCTGCCTCTTCTCATCCAAACAGGCCGCTGCTAAAGACCCCAGCATCGTGTCTAATTCTAATTTACTATCTCCTTCTTTAAGCACAGGTTCAATGGCATCAAACAACCTCTTTGCTTTCAAAATCTTTCTAGCATAAACAACCAAGTTCACATCTTCTTTTAGTCTGTTGAAGTCAATAGCTTTTTTAGATGTTAAAAGCTCTAATGACAACTCCGAAGCTAAAAACATCGCTCTTATCGGTTAATTGAAATTCAGGTAATATTCTGGATCAAGATAGCCTAAGGTCCCTTGAGCACATGTTGTAATATGATTTGTATCAGTCACAGCTAGCCTTGGAAAGCCGAAAATCAGAAACTTTGGCATTGAGCTCACCATCCAACAAAATGTTGTTCGATTTAATGTCGTCATGGTATATAGGTG
This sequence comes from Omphalea diandra, assembly GCA_949677035.1. NCBI lineage: Eukaryota > Viridiplantae > Streptophyta > Magnoliopsida > Malpighiales > Euphorbiaceae > Omphalea > Omphalea diandra. The sequence goes on along the minus strand of CATIWR010122517.1, from coordinate 28,084 downwards.
GTGTGGCAGTAGAGTGTAGATATGCAAGACCTTCTGCTGTTTGATGGGCAATAACAAGGCGGCGACGCCATGTTAGTGGTGCCATTTTGCCTCTGGAACCACCACTCCTATGGGGATGATCGAAAAGGGTTCCATTAGGAATGTACTCATAAACCAAGAAAGGCTGCTCAAGCTCAACACAACAACCGAGAAGCTCTACTAGGCTTCTGTGGTTAACTTGGCTTAGAATTCGAACCTCATTAAGAATTTGGTCAATTCCCTTGGTATTTCCAGCCTTGGCACGCTTGATAGCTGTAATGGTTCCATCATCAATAACGCCTTTGAACACTTCACCAAATCCTCCAAAACCGAGGAGATTGTCTCTGGAGAAGTTGTCTGTGGCTCTTACTATTTTTTTGCTGGTGAAGACCCTGCGCATCAACCCACTGCTGTTCACACTTAAAATTCTTTCCCGAACTTTACTTAAACTTACTTGGGCAGCTGATTTTCTTCTATTATGACGGTTCTTTTTGTGGGCAAGGACCATCAGTCTGATTCCAATAAGCATTGCACTCCCGACAGAGGCTGAACCTTTTTTTTTTTTTTTTTTTTTTGGAAATCACAATTAAAAGAATCATAATGACCAAAATTGTTAGCAAATGAAATTGGAAGCTAATACATACCACCCATGAGAGGAGTTTTCTTCTTGTGTTGAGTGCAGTGTCCCCCATGTGGACATTTTCCAACTGCATACAGAAAGAATGATTTTATAGGGTTGATTTTTTTTTTCTTTGGGACGTGTCATGTGGTTAGAGTGCTCCATAAGGCGACTATTAATTGTTAGTGAGTTTACAACCCATATTGGGTACTAGCATATTGAAATTATGAAATACACCCATTTAAGCCACAATTGCAATTTAACGTAATCCAACCAGGGACACTTGGATCACATTTTACAAGCATTAATTCAATCCTGCAGCCGCCGGAGATGCAAATAAATCATAAAACTAAAACTATAGATAAATCATAAATCATAATTAGTGGAGAAGTGCATACTCTAAACTTGCTAAAGTAGCTAAGGGGTGACAATTTTTGGAATTAACATTTAGATGAGTCCATGCTTTGCATCTACCTTACTATTCTGTTTGGAATCAAATGAATCTGAAATTCTTGTTAAGACACTATGCGTATTGTGAGGGGTGATAGTGAACAATCACATCGCCATTTGATGGTGTTTGGGATTTTTTATTTTTTTTTAAGTGACCAGGTATTGGTACTTTTCAATCATTTTATGTATTGGTTGAATTGGTTTCTATATTTATTTCATTTACATTTTTTATTTTTTTTCACTTTATTTAATTAAATTCAATTTTAAATATCTAAATAAGAGCTTGATGATGATGATGATAATACATTTGTATTGAAACTGCATTTAGTATTAACGCTCTTATTTTATGCATATTATGTTTATTGACTTTGTATATTTACTTAAATTCATTACCAGGATATGTTACTTTTCACCTCACGCAGGCTAAATCTCTTTTTATTTTTCTTTCATTGTATTTCATTTAATTCTAATTTAAAATTGATTTTATAAATAAGTTTCTTATAGAATTCATTTGTAAATGAATTTATATATTTAATATACTATAAAATAAAATTAAAATTTATTTCAAATAAAATGAATTTTAAATTTAGTTTAAGTATAGAATTCAATTATTTTTTTTACAAAAATATTCCTGTATTATTTTTTAAAACTTTTACAAAGGTTAAAAATAAAAGCAAAAAGAGAGGAGAGAGAGAGAGAGTTGCGAAAGAAGGAAGAAAGAGTAGGAGAAAGAAAGTAGAAAACAGAAATAAAAATGAAAAATATTATAATTAAGAATATTTTTATTATAAAAAAATTTTATGACTTTATAATTCATTTGAGAATTCTATTTAATATGATAAATTTTAGTTTAGTTATAATAAATTTTAAGATTTTAATGAATTAAAATACTAAATGAATTTTTATTAATATCAAACACAAAAAATATAAATTTTTATAAATAAATTTCATAAAAAATATAGAATTTGTTTATACCAGCCAGCGTATTACGAAATTTATTTTCCTAACAACTCTAGATTCTTCGATAGTTCTAACATTACATAACCACACATTCATATATGTTCTTAGGAACGCTGTCTTTGAATAATATAAAATTGAATACGTGCATGATAGTTAACGAAATTGTGAGGACAGTAGAACTTGCATGTTTATTTATTCAACTTGTTTAGGAAGTTAAGAGCTTTTTATAAAATTGGTAGTTCTTAAAAAAATTAACAAAATGGATAGATTTGAAAAATATTAATGAAAGTAGGGTTATATATATATATATATATGATGTCTAATTAGCGGATCAAGCAGAGAATTTTTTTTAGTTCACTAGTTAAAAATACAGACCAAAAGAAAAAAACAGAATGCAGCCTTATCTGAGGCTTCAACTTGCATGTGGCAGTTTATAAAAACTGATATACGCTTAGAGGACCTACTAAGATTCCTCCAAAATTATACTAATTTTCATTATCACCATTGCAATTTATTTTCTTTTTCTTTTTTGTTAATAAATATTTCTTTTTCTTTGTTTCAAAGATATTTCTTTCTAACTGCAAATTATTTTTTCATATTATTTGAAAAATTAATAATATTATAAGATAAAATTATAAATTATGTAATAATTTTTTATTTCTATTATATAAAAATAAAAATAATTATAATTTTATTGTGAATATGTGCAGGTAATTTATAATTAGAAAGTTCAAATTTGGTGATTAGAATAAAATAACAATATAAAAGGTGTATAATAGTGATTGTAATTTACTTAAATTAAGTATGAAAGAAAAATTTTATATATATATATATATATATATATGATTAATTTGAATTTATGATAAGTTTTTGTTATTGATTTATTGGGATAAAAAAAAAAAAAGAGAAGGTGAAACTCCAATAAATTATTTTTGTGGAATTAAGCGAAAAAGGAGAATAATTTATTTAAATTATATGAAAGTAAATTGAGAAATTATTAGGTAATTTTTTATTAGAAATAAAAATTTTGTTATAATTTTTAGTAAAGTAAATATTTATTTTTGTATTAAAAATTAAATTAGTGATATAATTTTATCAAAAAATATTCATATTGCTAGAGTAAATAATTTTATTTGCTAAAAATTAAATTAGTAGTAACAGAATATACAAATGACAACCTAGTATTGTAATTTATTTATTAGGAATTAAAGTAATTTTATGATTTTAAAACATAATAAAAATTATAATGAACAAGTGGATAATTTACTGGAGTTATAATTTATAAAGAAAAATTTTATTAATTGTTATGATAAAATATTATAGAAAAATAGTATAATGTAAAATTAAATATATTTACTTGAATATTTAAAAATTTTAATATCTATAAAAATAAATTTGGATAGATATTATGATTGACTATCATTAAAAATAATAACATTGCTAAAGTATTATTATTAGAATTTATGAATAAAAATTAGTGTTATAATTTTTTAATATAGTGAATAATTTTATTCATCTTAGGATATAAATTAGCATTGTAATTTTAAAATTTAGTGAAAATTATAATGAAAAATTATATATATTGTGCATGATATTTAAAAAAATAAAGAAAAAATTTATAAATTATTATGATAAAACAATATGAAAAGAAAATAATATAATGTAAAAATAAATATATTTATTAGAATACTTAAAAATTTAATATACACCAAAATAAATTTGGATAGATATTCTAATTGAATACCATTAAAAAGAATAGTCTTACTAAAGTATTATTTTTAGGCTATGTTTAGTATAACGTAATCAAATGTAATATAATATAATCAAAAGAAATTTTTATTTAATAGTTCAATTGAGTTTGTATGTGATTACATTTCATTACAATTAATCACATCCTACCAAATGTAACATTGGAGTTTATAAATAAAAAGTTAATATATAAATTCCTAATAGAGAAAATAATTTTCTTCGTATTAGAATATATAAAGTAATGTCATCATTTTAAAATTTATTAAAAATTACAATAAGAAATTATTTTTATTGTGCATAATATAAAAAATTTTGATTAAAAGTTTATAAAATGTAACAATAAAATAATATAAAACTATCATGTAAAATTAAATATATTTATTAGAATGTTTAAAAAATTTAATAAACATTAAAACTAATTTTGATAGATATTATGACAGAATATCATAGAAAAAAAAATTAATAGTGTTGCTAAAATATTAATATATTTTATAAATGAAGAATTAGTATTATCATTAATTATTAATTACGTTAATTGTACATGTTTTAAATCCTTATTAATTTATTTTAGATAATTATCTTATATTATAATATATTAAAATATAATTAATAGATTATTAATATACATTAATTTCATCTAAATATAATTTTTGATATTGTAATAATTAAAACACCATATTAATATTATTGTATTAATATAATAATATATAATCACAGTATTAATAATTCAATTACTTTTATAAATAAAAATTAAAAAAAAGTTTATGCCCATCCTCTAGTTAAATTAGAGGACCGGCAGCATTAAAAAATATCAACTTGAAAAATTAACTCTGTTCGCACAAGAGAATGGATTATAAAATGATTATTCAATTTATTGTCAGGTAATTTAACTAGCGGATGGATTAAAATATTTTATTTATCTTTTTTTTTTTTTTTACTTTTCTCATTTTTTGACTCTTCCAGTGACAAAAATCACCCTATTTCTATAAATTTTTCAAACCTACTAATTTCACTAATTATCTCGGCAGAAGCAACTGTTCTGTCCAACACTAACCGGATCGGGCAAACACATAGAATTTGGCAAATCCTGACAATCCAGCATCGTTTTGCATACGGTCTCCTGAGGAAGTGCCCGCTCTAACTCCAACCCAGGTTCTGGCCACTTGCTCACCGACAACTCGATATTCAAGTTCACATAACTTTGGTAAGATGAACACCTTTCCTTGGGAACTCTAACCCTACACACATTTAAAGACCCGCCAGTCTTAAACCAACAACATATGAGCCCTGGTATGCCTCCACAATCAGATTTGGCAACTGCATTTACCCTGATGAAGTCATGGCATCTACCAGTTGTTGAACAATTCGTTGATGTGAATAGTTGCAACACTATATCAGAACAGTTCACGATGATTACAGTATTGCTACTAGTGATATTGAATGGAAGATTGCTGTCTAGTCCAATGCCTTCGGTTTGAAAATCTGCCGCCATGCAAGTGCTGTTATCGGCAAAGCCTGAAGGCCAGAGAATTGGCCTTTGGGTTAAAGGGTTGATGGATGTGATGATGTAGGAGGTGTAAGAATATATTTAAGATTTAGTATATTAATTTAGAATACTAATCAATAGTTAAGCATAAACGAATTTCATACATATTTGGGCATTGGATCCAAGATTGTTTTGAGCCATAATATCAGCCACTGAAATTAAACACTAAAAAAATAGATCGGTAGAATTGAAATCAAGAGATAAGTCTTCCTCTCCTTGACCTTTTCTCAAGACGGCTATCAATGGGTGTAACAAGTATGGTTAGAGTTCAAAGGTAGGAGAGATGACTTAGTCCATTTATAATAAATTTAACAGGCTCACTCATCACATGTTTATATTAAATTAGACCTACACAGACCGTCTTTCATATCGGCCACTAAAGGTGTCATAAGCCCATAACTTATTTGATCGCAATTCAATTGGGCTTACCCCTAGTCAATAAATTATATTATTCAGTCCATTTTATAAAAAAATCAAAATAAACCTATAATTAATATTAGCCCACAAAAAATTCTAACATTCTCACACTTGGACAATATTAATTATGACATTTTTCATGTTTTATAAAAAAATATTTTGAAAATGACTCACGGACTAAATACTTTAAACTCAATTATGGCCACAAAATGTTAGAAAATATATAGTTTATTAATAAAATGACACCTTAAACATAATATTGTCCACATTAACTTCTCAATATTGGATCATGACAGTAATTATGTCCCTTATTGACATAATACTAATCCATAGTCACAAACATTGACAACTTAATCGACATGGATTCCGATATGGTAGTGTAGCAAGAAAATAGCACTCACATGTGATCAATACACTATTTTCTTTGTCAGTCCTCCAAATATTTCTCTTTCACACATGCTCAAATGAGTAAAAGAAACTCGTAAGGCTTCGCAATAAGGCATTTGTTTCCATTTTGGAAATACACACAATCTATGTGTCAGCTTTTGTTTCAGAAACACAATTGGAAACTAATATATATTAAGATAATTACATTAATCTTAAGCACATCACACATAATTACATTAATCTTAAGCACATCACACATAACTCATAGCATGTTATATAAATATTAAATGTGCACATATGCATAAGAAACAAGCATAAACTACTCAACTCGTGTGTGTGTGTGTGTATAAGCAATATAGCAAAATTATTTAACTTAGATGTTCAATTACAAGTATAAAACTCTCACTAACCAAACATATTAAAAGACTCTATAACACCCATATCACCAACATGTTTCTTGAAAATTATGGGCCTAAGTCCTTTAGTTAGAGGATCAGCTAACATCAAATCAGTACTAACGTACTGAATCTCAATGTTTTATTTCTTTACTAAGTCTCTAACTGTAAGATATTTAATTTTCATATGTTTAGAACCACTCGAACTTTTATTGTTCTTAGAAAATAACATAACAACATTATTATCACAATATATTTGAAGTGGCCTAGCAATAAAATCAACCATAAGCAAACCAAAAATAAAATTCTTCAACCATATAGCTTGTGTACTAGCACCATAACAAGTAACAAACTTAACTTGCATAGTAGAAGAAGCTGTAAGTGTTTGTTTTCCACGAAACAGTACCACCAGCAAGCATAAAAATATAATCCGAAGTGGACTTCATATCATCTTGACATCCTATAAAATCAGAGTATGAATATCTCACTACTTCAAGATCATCCAACTGCCTATAAACGAGCATATAATCCTTCATCTTTTACAAGTATCTCATTACCTTCTTAGCAACTATCCAATGATCTCATCTAGAATTAGAAAGATATCGACCAAGAACACCAACAATGTATGCAATATCTGGTCTTGTACACACTTGGGCGTGCATCAAGCCAACAACTGCACTTGCATAAGAAATATTATTCATGGTTTGTTTCTCTATATCACTTTTAGGGCATTGCTCCTTACTAAATTTATCCCCTTTCACTACAGGAGTATCACCACCTTTGCAAGATTACATATTGAATCTACTGAGCACATGATCAATATAGGCCCTTTGAGAAAGCCCCAATAAATGATGAGACTGATCACAACAAATCTCAATACCCAAGACAAAAGATGCCTCTCCAAGATATTTCATATCAAAAGTCCTAGTGAGTAACTGTTTAGTTTCACAAATCATCCTCATATCATTACTAGCTAACAAAATATCATTAACATAGAGAACAAGAAATATAAATTTACTCTCACTGATCCTATCGTAAATGCATTTATCTATCTTATTCTCTGTGAAGTCAAGTGAAGTGATTACCTCATCAAATTTGAGATACTATTGACGAGAAGTTTGTTTGAGACCATATATAGATTCCTTTAGCTTACAAACTAAGTTTTCTTTACCACTTTCTTTAAAACCTTTGGGTTGCACTATGTAAAGTTCCTCACCCAAATCACCATTTAAGAATGTCATGACATCCATTTGATATAACTATAAATCAAAATGAGCAACTAAGGGCATAATTATTCTAAAAGAATCTTTAAAGGAAACAAGAAAAAAAATCTTATTATAATCAACACCTTCACATTGTGTAAACCCCTTAGCAATCATTTTGTCTTTAAATTTCTCAACCTTTCATTTAGAATCCTTATTGATTTTGAATACCCATGTGCAACCTATGGGTTTATTATTAGAAGGAAGTTCCACTAGTTTTGAAACTCTTTTATGACTCATTGATGTCATCTCATCTTTCATAGCATTAATCCACAAATCAGAATAAATACTATTAACTGCCTCATCATAAGATACAAGATTAATAACATGACCTATATTACAATCACCTTCACCAATATAAACCTCATAATCATCTGGAATTGCTGACCTTTTTGCCCTAATAGACCTTCTAACAGGTAATTCTTCAACTACAATAGTCTTTGGAGGATTCTCAAAAGGAGGAGGAAGATCGATTGCACCCTCACCATCATCACCTACTTAAACAGGAACCCTTATAATCCTTTCATAAGATAAAGGTAAAGGAATGGTTGTAATTTCACTTTGTACACCATGAATAGGCGGTTAAGAAGTGTCTAGATTAACAACATCCATCTTAAAAAACTTCGTAGTTATAGACTCTATAATCCTTATGCCACATGTCGGACAATAGAACTTGTATCATTTAGAATGTGTTGGGTACCCAATAAAGTAACAACGAGTAGTTCTAGTGTAACATCCCTATCCATATCTATTGGCATTATCACATGAACATATTGCATAAATAATATGAAATCCCATATGAACATATGCATTAGATAAATGATCATTTAGTCATGCGATTTGTAGCAGCATGACAATGACACTTGCACCGTTACAGTTGGGACACTTGAACATATATGTAGTGTTTGTATAGTTGTATGGCAAATTGTCTTATGTTGTGTGCATATTATAGCATCATAAATAATGATATTATAGAGCTTATTTAAGAGTATAAGGAGCATTTAAGGATTGAGGGATGGATGAAGTTGCTTAAGGAGTGAAGAAGAAGGACTAAAAGATGAAAAGTGAACTTCCAACCAATGGAAATGAAGCACCATGATTTTAAATTGTTATAATAAGTTTATATCTGACAATTAGGGTGAAAAATGAGGGGTAATTAGTGAGGTATAGCAGAAAGAGAGTGAGAGAGAGAGCTAAGGAAGAAAGAAAAAAAGAAGAAAAAGAAGAAGAAAAAGAAAGGGAAAAGAGTGAGTTGCCTAAGGTTTTCTAATTCTAGGATAATAGGTCCTCGAGGCATTGAGGATAATAGTGGAAATAAGTCGGGACCATCCACGGCTAAATAAGCTTGAAGGATGAAGTAAGTAAATAGTTAACGACACTATATGTATGATTGGTTAAATGCCATGAACTTATATTCAATGGAATGAAATATTGTTTAATGTGATGATATTGTGGAATACATAGACGAAGGATTATTATACTCTTGATTTATTTATTTTCATGAGATATTGATAATAATATTTAATAGCCTATGTAGCGATAATATTTAATAGCTTGTGTGGCAATGATAAAACAGCCTGTATGGCAATGACATAATAGCCTGTGTGGCAATGATATGATAGCCTGTGTGGCAATGATAAAACAGCCTGTATGGCAATGACATAATAGCATGTATGGCAATGATATGATAGCCTGTGTGGCAAGGAGATGATAGCATGTGTGACAATGATAAAACAGTCTATGTGGCAATGATATAATAGCTTGTGTGGCAATGATAAAACATCTTGTGTGGCAATGATATGATATCTTGTGTGGCAAGGAGATGATAGCCTGTGTGGCATAGAAATGATAGCCTGTGTGACAATGATAAAACAGCCTGTGTGGCAATGATATAATAGTTGTGTGGCAATGATATAATAGTCTGTGTGACAAGGAGATGATTACCTGTGTAGCATGATAAAACAGTCTGTGTGGCAATGATATATAGCCTATGTGGCAAGGAGAAGATAGCTTGTGTGGTAATGATAAAATAGCCTGTATGGCAATGATATAATAACCTGTGTGGTTATGATAAAACAGTCTGTGTGACAATGATATGATAGCTTGTGTAGTAAGGAGATGATAGCTTGTGTGGCACAGAGATGATAGCCCGTGTGGCATTGATAAAACAACTTGTGTGGTAATGATATAATAACATGTGTGGCAATGATATAATAGCCTATGTGGCAAGGAGATGATAACCTGTGTGGCATAGCATGTGTAACAATGATAAAATAGACTGTATGGCAATGATATAATAGCCTGTGTGGCAATAAAATATAATAGTTTGTGTGGCAATAAAATATAATAGCAAGTGTGGCAATAACTTTTGACAGCCTATGTGGTATTTAAAAGGAAAAACTCTTTATTTCGTACATGGATATGATGGCGAGTTACTTATGTTTAAATGTTCTTATGTTGGCATTTAAGATGAAAAACTCTTTATTTCGTACATGGATATGATGGTGAGTTATTTATGTTTAAATGTTGTTATGTTGGCATTTAAGAGGAAAACTCTTTATTTTGTACATGGATATGATGGTGAGTTATTTATGTTTAAATGTTGTTATGTTAACATTTAAGAGGAAAACTCTTTATTTCGTACAAGGATATGATGGTCAGTTATTTATGTTTAAATGTTGTTATGTTGGCATTTAAGAGAAAAAACTCTTTATTTTGTACATAGATATGATGATAAGTTATTTATGTTTAAATATTGTTACGTTATTTGAGATTGAAGTATCATTATGAATTTACCTACTGAGTATGCAAACTCACTCTTTTGTATGAAATCTTATTTCAGGAAGAGTAGATTAAAGATTGCATTCAGTATACTTTTCAAAGTCGTTGTCTAGTTGTGTAAGAGAGGTTGGGCCAGTATGCAGTCAATTAGTATTTTAGTTTGTTTATTCATGTATGTTTTGTTGTAAATAGTTACTAAGTGGTGAACAAGAGACATAGTAAAAAAAAAATATTTTAATAAGGTCTTTTAAATAACAATGGATAGACTTAGAGAGAAAATTAAATGATTATTAATTGGGGTGTCACATCTAAGGTTAGTCTTTTTCTCATTTGGATTAAATATTCTAACCTCAGGAGGACAACCCAAACACAAAAATGGTTCAAACTAGGTTTTCTACCAGTCCATAACTCAAAAGGTGTTTTAGGTACAGATTTGATAGGGACACGATTCAAAATATAAATGGTAGTTTTAATAGTCTCACCCCATAAGAATTCAGGTAAGTTAGACCTACTCATCATGCTCCTCATCATATCCTTTAAAGTACGATTACGCCTTTCAACGACACTTTTTTTTTCAGGACTACCAAGCATAGTATATTAAGCAACTATTCCACACTCTTGCAAATATTTGGCAAACGCTCTCATATGTTGCCCATTCTTATTATATTTGCCATAATATTCACCCAATGGTCAGACTTCACAATTTTAATGACTTTTCCTATTTGTTTCTCAACCTCAGTTTTGAAAATTTTGAACATCTCAATGGTATCAGATTTATCCTTTATCAAGTATAAATAACCATAATGGGAAAAATCATCGATGAAGGTAATGAAATATTTATTGCCACAAATAGTAGGTGAATTAGGTCCACTAATATCAATGTGAATAATCTGTAGAAGATTTGAACTTCTATTAACACCTTTCTTTTTAATTTTAGTCAATTTACCTCTTATGCAGTCCACACAAACATCTAAATCCTTTAAATCAAGAGAAGGAAGAATGTCATCTTTCACTAGTCTTTCAATTCTTTCTTAGATATAGGACCTGAACGTTTGTGCCATAATGAAAAAGATTTTTCTTTAACTAAAGATCGTTTGATCACAACAAGGACCACAATCACTAGCATCATCCAAACACAATCTATATAAATTATCGAACAAAACACATTCATCGATCAATTTAGAATCTAAAAACATATTAGCTCTTTCATTACCAATAGCAAAATAATATCCAATCTTATCCAAAATAGAAATAGAAACCAAGTTTCTCCTAAAAGATGAAACATAAAAGGTGTTCTCCAAAACTAGACAAAATCTAGATCCCAATATTAACCTAACTACTCCTACTTGTTCAACGTCTTTCTCCAAATTATTTTAAGATCTAAGCTTGGACTCCTTTTCACTTGGTTTTTGTTTGCGTATGAACCCCTACAAGGTAATAGCTACATGAATAGTTGCACCACTATCAAGCCACCAAAAGTTTGATGGTACATCAACCATATAAGATTCAAAGCAAATATAAGCCAATGCAATACCTTCTTCTTCTTTCTTCTTTAGCCAAACTGTGAATTGATAACAATCTTTTCTCTTATGACCTTCTTTATGACAAAAGAAACATTTCACCTTACTTTTATGGACAATTCCAAAATCACATCCCTTCTTGGTCTAACTTCTATCATGCCATTTAAAATTCTAATTCTTCTTAGGAGCATAATAATTACGTTTAAACTTATCTTTCTCCTTTTTAGAATCAGCCATAGGTTGTGTCACTAGCATGACAACCTCACCTTTTTCTTTCCTAATTTTCTTTTTCTCATCATCACATTTAGTTATAAGGTCATTAATGGTTCAGGTAGTGTTTTGGGTGTTATAGGCAGTCTTGATTTGGCTAAATTTAGGAGGCAAAGTATTTAAGGCTTGGTGAATTATGAATTTATCAAAAATCTCAAGTTTAAGGCTTATAAGTTTAGTTTGAAGGTGAACAATATTTAGAATGTAATCCCTCACTTTCCCACTATGGTTATATCTCATACTGGTTAACTGACTCATAAGGGTCCCAGCCTTAACCTTATCGGATACAAAGTATCTATCTTTTACAGTAGCAAGAAAAATTTTGGCAGTAACATCAGTGGACAAACTACTTTTAAAGTATTCAAGAATAGTTTTTCTCATGGCCATAAGACTATGATGATTAGATCTCTCCCACTTAACATGTAATTCCTTTTCCTCGATGTTACTTTCACGGGTGGGTTTAACAGGCTCATCCTTATAAAGGGCATAATCTATCTCACCCTTTCCCAAAACAAACTGAATGTCTTCTTTTCATCTCTTAAAGTTTGTACTATTCAATAGTTCAATAGTCACAATACTATTGTTGAGACTAAATGAGACTATTTGCGTCATAACAAAAACATGTATTAAAATTAGGCTATGTACAAAATTGAAGTTATAATTTACACAATCTAGAAAATTCTGGTATCACTACATATTCTTTTTTGGGCATAACATGCACATGCAATAAAATTTCTAGTTATGAAGCACACAATCGAGATTACACTCGAAAAATCTATCTCCTTTGGGCAGACAGACTCTCTAGACTAATGCAGTTCTAAGCACAAATAGTTTCATTCCAACAAGCACTCCCAAAATCAATGCATCTAATAACCTCATTTGGGTAGGTTATTATATACATTAATTTGGAATTATCTCTTCGCAAAATTAAAAATAACTCTACTAATTTCAATGAAAATTCCACTTTGGTGGTAATACCCATATCAATCCACAAAATTATTTTTAATTAGAGATTTATAAAAGTCCAATTAAAATACATATCAAACATAAATATATACATAAAAATATATATAAGGTGTCAAACACAATATACCTTAATTTTAAATATACGATTATTTTATTTTATATATATATATATATATATATATATATACAAATCAATTATTTATGTGTATTTATGAGAAAAGAAAAACACTAAAATAAAACACTGATTATTATTTCATGTGAATATATATATATAAAACACGCCATGATAAACATGAATATAAACTTGTTTGCATAAATATTTGCTCACATAAGAAAATTAACAAATAATTCATTTAGCTCAGTCGGTAGAGCTCAAGGCTTTGAGCCTTGCGGTCGTGGGTTCGAAACCCACGACAACCTTGTTCCAATTAGGGTTTCAACCCTCCTTTTTTTTATGTCATAGAATCACCGATCTTGGATCAGACAATGGAGGGTCGACGGCAGAAGAGGTGGCTCAGTCAACGTTCTCCAGTGATTCCATTTGCGCATTAGAAACACCATCAACAAAACAAATCAAACAACACAAACCAATCATCAAAGAAACAACCAACACAAACTAAAGAATCATTCCACCTTTGATCACATCATTTATGGGTTTCTTGTTTTGGGAATTGGTTTCAATCTTCGATCACATTGCAAATCTTGTTTCAATTGGTCCTGTTTGCGGGTTGTTGTTTGCGAACGGAATTGGAACAAAATTAAGGCTTGGATTCGAAGCTGAGATCTGGGTAAGGTAGGTATAGGTTTGGATTCGAAGCCAAGGATGGAGGAAAAATATGCCACTGAGAGAGAGAGTTAGGTTTGGATCCAAGAGATCTCTGTTTGCGATTTGTGAAAGAAATTGCAAAAAAAAGGAAAAATTTGTCCAATGCGGGTTTCGAACCTACGGTTTCTACATGCTTTGCCCGCCTCATTAACCAACTGAGTTGTTAGAATCGTTTGGAAAAAGAAAGGCAGATTAAATATATCAAAAGTAATTGATCATGGTGGGATGCCCACCCTCTGGCCAATTTTTTTTTTTTTGGTTAATCCATTTTTAGATAAAACAAATAAATAGACTCATAATTCAATTATCAATACAAAATATTTAGGGTTCTAAATCATGTACAATCTAAAGCTTTGATACCACATGTAAGAATTTATTTAGGATCTAGTACATGAATTTAGAACACCAATCAATAGTCAAGCGAAAACGAATTTCATACTTGTTTGCGCATTGGATCCAAGATTGTTTTGAGCCATAATATCAACCACTGAAATTAAATGCCAAGAAAATAAATTATAAGAATTGAAATCAAAAACTAAGTTTTTCTCTACTTGACATTTTCTTAAGACAGCTACCAATAGGTGTAGCAACTAGTGTTAAGGTTCAAAAGCAGGAGACGAGACTTAGTCTATTTATAATAAATTTAACAGGCCTAACCATCACAGGTTCATGTTAAATTAGGTCTACACAGATCGTTTTCCATATCGGTCCACTAAAGGTGTCGTAAGCCCATAACTTATTTGATCATAATTCAATTGAACTTACCCTTAATCAATAAATTATATTATTTAGTCCGTTTTATAAAAAAATTAAAACAAATTCATAATTAATATTAGCCCACAAAAAATTCTAACAGGAGGATCCATTCAAGGCATCGAACCATAATATGTTTGATTTGCACCTGACTTTGTATAAGGTCACCGCAGGTTGGGCTAGTGTTTAATAGGTACAGAACGGGAGTATGGCCGCAGTTCTGGCAAGCTCGAATGGCTAGTACTTGTTCGCTGCAGGATAGGATCGCCATTGTAAGAACTGAAATCAGTGATATTATTATTATGTTCTCCATTAGAGAGAGGTAAATGAACTTTTAATGGAAGAAGGCAGTAATTGGTAGCTTATTTTCAATGCTTATATTCCCTATGGCAAGTAAATTGCATTCTCAGAAGGTAGGAAATAAAAAAGAAAAAGAAAAGCAGCAAGACTAGGCTCTACGACAAAGAGTTCGGAGGGCAGAGGAACAAAATTTTTAGAGCTAAGAAAGAAGCATGAGATGCACTGTATAAGTATTTTCTCATCTTTCAAACAAATCTAACATATTAAAAAGAAAAAAAATTAAAATTGGTGTGATCTGGAATCTATATAAATAGTGATGTAACTTCGAGGCCATGTTTCACTTTTCCTTTTCTTGTTAAAATATAGAATTTGATCACAAAAATACTAAAAATTAATGAAACAATGATAATAATAATAATAATAATAATAATAATAATAATAATAATAATAATAATAATATGTATTCAAAAAATTTAGCCAAACACAGTTTAATAAACTTCTTGATATTATCAGGGACCGGTTTAGATGATCTAAAAATTTTTTAAAAAAATATAGAAAGTGAACCATGAAAATGTAGAAATTGAATCAAGTAAATACATAAAATAAATGTCAAATGAAGAAATTTTGTATTAAATAAATTCAAATGTGCCTACAACTACACTATTGATATAGCTCTCGGAATTATGTCACGCTGTGCTTTAAAGAAAAAAAAAAAAGTCAAGCCCTTACATCATTAATGATTGTAACAATTGCAAATAAACTTATTTCTAAACGATTCAATAATCTAAAAATTTTTATGCATATTTATAATTGTAAGCAAAAGTTATAAATTTTACAATTATATCTCAATTTCAAAAAGCAATTATAATTTCAATTCACAAATTAAATTGATTAAAAATTTCAAAAATCAATTATAATTTTAATTTATTAATTAAAATTGATCAAAACTAAAATAAAAAAAATTATTTGATGATATATGATTTGAAAATATTAATTTTTCTTCTTTTTTTTCTCCTTTATTTTTCTTCTTTTCGCTCTCTTTTTTTCTACTTTTACCACCAAACTTGTATTTTCTTCCATCTTCACCTCTGTCTATCTCCATTTTTTATCTCCATTTTCACTTTCATCTCCACATTCATCTCCATCTCCACAAAATTTAAAAATCATAAGCTTAAATGAAACGGTCAATTATACACTAAATTTGAGACTTGTGATTTTAAATTTTAGTTAAAATAACAAATATAGAAATAGAAAAAGAGATTGATATAGTGGTGGAGATGGTTAGAAATAAGAGTTTAGTGGTAGAAAAAAAGGAGAGAAAAGGAAAGAAAAAATAGATAAGAGAGAAAAAGAAGAAAAGAAATTAATATGTCATATCATCGAGAAAAATATTTATTGTTTCAATCTTGACTAAGCATGGTCGATGAACGAAAATATTATCAATGGGAAGTATACTCTATGATGACACAGCTATAAGACTTTGGGCCGATCTCTATGAATGATTGTCCTAAGATAATAGCTCTCGTATCTACCAAAATTGACAAGAAATCGCAGAACTTAGACAAGAACAACAATCTATTTCTATTTCTTACATGAAACTCAAAGCCTTATAGGATGAATTATCATCATATCAAACCCCTCCTTCTTATACTTGTGTTGGGTTAAAGCATTTTTTTTTTATAAGTATGTTAGCTTATATTAAAGTGCTTCAAGATGAAAGCACGAATATTGTGTAGAGAGATGGCAAAGAAGGCATATATAGAGGTTGACTATAAAACCATATATAAAAATTAGCTAAGTATTCTTACAACTGAATCACATTCATAAGCTAATAAAAGTTACCGAATGAAATGCTTAAAGATTACAAATCAATCACAAAAAAAAAAAAGAAATCTTCAGATCTTGACAACACTTGTTTGGCAAAGGAATCAATTGAATGATTTGCCTCTTTGGAAACATGAACAATGACAGATGAAAGTAGTTTATCTCTATATATCTTAATATTATGAAGAATAACCCATAATTTCCATGGTGCTTTCTGAATATCACAATTTACGCAACCAACTGCCAGTTTGGAATTAGATTCCATATAAAAATGTTGGGAAGAAAATTCATTCTTGGAAGCTAATTCAAATGCTTTATAAATTGCTAAGATCTCAGCTTCATTAAAATCTTTGATGCCAATTAGACATGAAAACACAGCAAGAAAAGTACCTATTTCATTCCTTAATACACCACTGATACTAGCCAATCCAGGCTTTTCAATTGAAGAACCATCAATATTCCATTCAAGAGTATTGGGTGGAGGAGGTGACCAACAAATTGCAGTTTTGATCGAATGAGGATGCTACCATTTCTTGATGATGATTAAGGTTGAAAGAACATCACTAACTATAGGGTTAAATGATGGCAATGTTGTTGAAATCCAAAGGACAACTTTAATTATAATTAAATAATGGAGTTTATCTCAAATTATTGGAGCTCCATCAAAAATCAATCTATTACATTCCAACACCAGTGTCCGACAAACTTTTTTTTTTAAAAAAAAAAAGACAAGTTTCCCAGAAAGTTTATTGAAAATCTCCCTTAGCAATTGAAATCCATTGAGTGAAAAAATCTAGCAAGGAGGAAGGATGGTTCTAGACAACACTTCGCCACTTTAAGATATAACACCAAATAGACTAAGACTTTTTACAATGTAATAAAAGATGTTCAATGGTTCCTAGGTAGCATGCACAAAATGAACACACATTAAGTGATGCATCAATAATTCCCTTATTGCATAAGAAATCCCTTATATGATCTCTACCCTAACATGATTGCCATAATAAAATCTGAGTTTTTGGAGGAGAAACGCCTTTGAAAAATTACTTTAGACTAGAAGAAAATTCAGCATTATTGCACTTATCAAGTTACTAACAAAAGGAGCCTACTGAAAACTTGACTTTCAAGTTGAAGCTCCATAACAAATGATCCTCAACATTAAAAAATGGTGAAAAGGAATTAATAGTATTCAGGAGATCAGTCTTCAATTCATCCTCCCAAAACCTAAGATCTCTTCTCTAAGACAAATTCCATTTCCATGAAAATTCAGACTAGGAACTAACCTCGACATTGAGTTTATTTTTTTCCATGGATAGCAAATACAATCTAGGAAATTTGTCCTTTAACATGGCATCACCAATCCATAGATCTTCCCAAAAAAGAGCATTATCGCCATTTCCAACCCAATATCTTATCCTAGAATAAATAATCTGTTTAGATCAATCATCTTCTGAAACTACTGAGCATATTCCCTTTCATATAATTGACTGGGTATATTCCACTTTTTTATTCTCAATCCTAACAACCCTATATTTTTGCATAATCAGTAATTTCCATAAAGCATTTTTATCAACATTTATTCTCCATAGCCATTTAAATAAAAGCCTCTTGTTTTTATCAAGTAAAGAACCCACCTATGTAAGCTTTAAAGGATTTATACTGATGATGAGTCCTCTTTCAAACATGCATAAGGCTCATGTACTAGTTGTTCAACATAAATGACAAACTGAGATAACCACATATTGAGATACACGTCCAGGCCAACATGCGATGCAGAACCATCCTGAAATCTCAAAACAATAAGGCTTTATCCATATTAATGCCATCATGGGAAGAGCTTTCTAAAGAAGAATCTAAAGTGTAGCTACTATGACCGTTAGGTAATGGAGTTGAGGATTGCTTCTACACTAAAGGTTCATTATAAAAAAATACAGAAATAACTACTACCTATATTAACAGCTATTTAACGACTAAATTGCGATTACTTAGTGATTGCCCGAAGTTTAGCAACTACATAATCACAAAATATATAGCACCAATTCTTAGTTATTGATATGTAGTAGCTATTTAGTTGCTAAATAATGACTACACAAAAGGTAATAGCTAAAAGAAGACTAAAAAATTTCACAAAAAATATTTTTCTAGCTTAACACTTAGCAACTAACAAAATTTTAGTCGCTAAGGTCAGCTACTACCTCTAATAGTTGTTAAACAGTCGTTGATTAGCTATTGCATAATTTGTAGTCACTTAGTGACTAACATTTGCAGCAGATAAGTGCAAATAAATTTCATGTACTTTGGTTACTAACATATGTTAGTCGGTAAGTTTAGCTATTGTCAGTGGTAGTAGCTAAGTAGTCACTAAATATATATAATATTATATTGTATAATAAATTATTATATGCAATTAATATTTATATATTACATATAATATATGATTTAAATATATTATATATAATTATATTATATTTATATAAAACATAAAAAAATTTTAAAATTTATATTTATATTTGTTATATATTTATAATATAATATTAACTTATAATATTAATATAAATAGAATAAGAAAATATTATATAATTATAATATTTATTTTTAATAATATTTATTATTTATATAATAATTATATATTATTATATATATTATATTAAATTACAAATATTAATATTATAAATACTAATATACATTAATCTTATATATAAATTAAATTTTAAAGGGTTAAGTTCTACATGATTGGTAGTCGCTAAATAGCAACTATTATTTGTAGTAGCTAAATTTAACTAAATTATATAATAGTTTAGCTACTAACTTAGGTTAGTCGCTAAGTGATTTTTAAAAAAATTGGTGCGTCTTTCTTTTCTTTTATCCTTCACACCATTATTTCCTTCTTGTAAACCCTAACAAAAGGTTTCCATCTTGATGCGTCTTGCCATTCATACTATTCCTTTTCTTGCACTTTTTACAAACCTTAACCATTGCCTCTCTTCATCTAAACATCGTTAGATAAAAAGGCAGTGAAGGTGCATTACGATTGGAGATGCATCCTAGATCTCCTAAAAGGCAGGCGCTTAGGGCACAACAAGAAAAAAGAAAAAGCTTCGTGTGAATCTTATAATAGTGTTGGCCTATTGGGAGCTTTAGAAATTAATTTGCAGATCAAGACTAGGAAGAAGACGGGAAAGGGTAACCGACACTCAAAGAATTAAGTTTTACACTAAAATTCGGGTTAAATCGCTCGAACCAATCTTGAAATTCTACTATTTGAATCAACCGACTTATTAGATGCTTAGGGTTGGGTTCTTATGGATGTCTTATGGATATTAGTTGTGATTGGAGCATTGAATTTCTATTTTCCACCTTGACCACTATTGCATTAATATTGAGCTTTGCTTGGATGACAAAAGTTATGAGGAATGTAGTTAATTTGATAGTTGGTAGGGTAATCTCTCTAGGGTCTCTATTTGTGCTTGCCTAGGGTCACTATTCATGCCAGTAACTGAAGCATTAAGACTAGTTGCTCTAGTTTTGAATTTGCTCGAGGGAGAAGACGAATTCATGTTTTCGTTGTAGGAATGGATAGGCATTTGTACAAGTAAAATTGTTGCCAAACCTTTAAACTTGACAAAATTTCTTCAACTTCATGAATTTTCACTGGATAATTTTGGGGCTATTTTGCATGTGAACACAATTGAGTTTCTCTTGTACAACTAAAGATATAACCTGAATGTGACTTGCCACTTATTTTTTCAGCAAGTTGAAACTTATCGTGAATTTCTTCCATAGAAGAATTAAACTTGTTGCAACATCTCTGTAACGATTTTCACACTCAATTTATTTTGTTTGTTATAGAATTCTGAAATTTTTTTGTCATCTAAGTGTGACCAAACATGCTATTTTGATTAATCATTGAGGCTTGTTCCATATTTTTCAACTGACTAGATTGCAGATCAACCAGTCTGATTCAACCAATCTAATAATAAATAAAATTTTAAAAAAAATTATTAAAATAATTTTAAAAATTAAAAAAATAATTAAAATATCTATAAATATATTTAAAATATTTATAAATACAAAATTACCTTAAAAATCAAATTAGACCTAACTAAATTAATCATTGGTCCGATTCCCGATTTTTTCAATTCAACTAGTCTGTAAGGTTTGATTTTCAAAACATAGTATAAGAGTTGATAGTGTCCATCTTTTATTTAGCCTAGAATACAAAACTATAACTTGCATATATATAGCCATGTAGTCTTGTTGCAAATACATATACAAAAACAACTTTCACACTTGATGCTTCATCATTTTTCACTAATTTGGTAGAATTAAATTGCAAGATTTGGGTTAAATGAAAAGATATGACATAGAGATTTTTAGTTAAATAATGTCACATTTATTTGAACTAAAGCCTTTTAATGGCTTTTTTTTAATAATTTTCTCCTTTTTCTTTTATATGTGTTTTATTCTTTCATAAATATGCAAAAAAAAAAATTAAGAAAATAAAAATACATAGTTTTCAGAAGATTTTTTTTAATAAAAAAGAAATTTTCATGAATGAGAAAGAAGAAAAATAAAAAAGAAAATAAATTTTAAAAACATTTTGGGGCAATTGTAATTTATAGTGTTTATTACAAAATCAATTGAAAAATACAATAATTAAAAATAATCTAACATTCAATAATCCAAAATAATGTAAAGTTTAATAATTAAAAAACAGTCAACATTCAATAATTAAAATTATCAAAAGTAATTACTAAATCAATAATTTAAAATTAATTTTCATACTAAAAATTAATTACCAAAATCAATAGATACTAATTTTTAATAGTTAAAAATTGATTACCAAAATTAGTAATTGTCAATTTTTATACACACAGAGAAATAGATTAGAGAAGGGGGAGAGACGTGGCGACAAAGGGTGAGGTGGTTGCTGAATGGGCAAGGGAGGGTGACTGTTGCAAGTTAGAGAGGAGAAAAGCAAAGAGAAAGGGAATGGGAAGAGGTAGGGGCACCCATACTGACGAACTTGGAATTGCTGTCCGTCACTAAATAGCGACGCACATAACAGCTGCGAATCAGTGGCTATTTAGTTACAAACTAGATCCATTAATAATTAATGACAAAATATTTATTGCTAAATTAACGACGAAATATTCAGTCATTAGATTCATTGTAGCTCATTTTGTGCTTAAATAGCACCACCTTTAGCAACAAAAACATGGTACATCACTAATTCAAAACTAATTTTATCGCAAATCCAAAACAAATTTCATTGGCACTTTAATTAAAATCTGTTGCTAATATTTAAAATCTGTCATTAATTAGCAATGAAAAATTTTCATCGTTAATTTTCTTATATATATATATATATATATTACATGAACTTGGAATTCCTTGATGGTTAAAACACCCAAGTGTAAATAATAAATTTACTGAAAACTATATCTACTTCAATAACCAATTCAACCATATCACAAACTAATCAACTATTTCAAGAAAATTAATAATTAATAATCCATTGATAGAGCATTCTTATAGCACAAATTTGTCATAATACAGTAGATGAAATGTTCAAAATTTTAAAGTATTTCTTTTTAAAAAAACGATGTATAAAAAATGAAAAACCGAAAATTAAATTAATAAAATTCTTCTTGAGGGAATAAATATATTAATAAAATTTATATTGTATTAAATCGAATATGTTTCTGTTATGATTCCTATGCTAATTTAAGTATTAATAAAACTTTACATCGTTATTTTACTTGTGGACTTGATACGATTCTCAAAGCATTTATTATATTTAATGCTTATGGGATCTTTTGTCTTATGTGTTATATTCCTTCACATTATAACTCTGTTTGGATTGAAGTTTTACACTAGAATAAACTGGAAGATATTGATTTATAAAATAATTTTATGTTTGGATGGAAGGTGTTAAAGTGGAATGGATTAGTTTCTAAGATTTTGGTACACTTGTCCAAAACCACTCAAACCAGTATATTGGAACATCCTAAATTGGAGTGTTTCCACCTGTTCAAAGTAAAAGAAACCAAATAAATATAATTTTGCCCTCAGTTTGGGTAAGAATAATTTGCTTTCTCTCATTGCCGCACAACCTACAACACAACACACAACAACATCTTCGCCCTAGCTTCATCCTCAACCTCACTCTGCTTTGATTCTAGCCTGGGCTCTCCCTCTTTCGCATTCAGGTTCGTCCCCAACGATCTGCTCAGATAGCTTTCTTGTATCTGTCATCTATATTTTGCTCGCGCACTTTTCAGTTCACAAGCACAACTGTATATCTCGATGAGGATTTAATGGAGGTAACCTGCCGATAGGGTAGACTATATACATTCATCTTATTCTGGATGCATTTAATGGGGGTAACTTGCCAACCTACCTTTGTAGGAGTATATTATTGTCATTGATTAGCAGAATTCCAGAATCTATTATCCATAATTTGTATCGGACATGTTTACCAAAGTTAATTAATTTGTGATTTAGAAGGCCTAACTTAAACGGTCAGAATTGGGTGGTATATCAGGAGCAATTTAATGCTGCTTGTTGGACATTCTGAATCAATTAGAAACTTGATGCTGCTTATTGCATTTCAGCTATGGTTTTTCCAAGGCAATTGATGTTGAAGTTCTACTTTGCCCTCTCTTTCGTCTTTGCATATATGTATATCTCGATGAGGATTGAGGAACTCCCAATTTACACAGTTTTGATATATTAGTTTGATGTTGTTTTCATTGCTTATCTAAGTTATTATGCATAGATATGTGTTTATTTAATTTATGAGTTTGATTAGTTGGTGTTGAATTTGGGTGGAGTGAGACTAGTGTTGTTTGGCATTCGGGTTGGGAAGGCTTGGTCGATGGATACCTCTTGATTTTCATTTCTAATTTAGAGTATTAGTCTAATTAAAGGTCTTTCTTTCATTACTTGGTCTATGGAAGTGACCCTTGTCTCTCTCTAATTGGTTTTCTTGAAACCTTATAGAACTTCTTTGTCCTCAAGACAAACAACTACTCATTTGAACAATGGACCCTGGAATGGGTCTTCCATGTTACTGACAGACAGTTTTAATGAATCAAAAAAAGTTTATTCTGCTGTTTTCGATTGTACTAACACTGGACTCTGATCCACAGTTAACGAAGTAATCATGTTCTATGGTATAAGGTGATGATTACAGAAGTAAAGGAGAGAGGAATTGGAGCAAAAATAGAGGATAAAGAATTGTATGGAAGTGAAACTTTGCCATGGAAATCTGTGGTATAGCAGCAGTAGATGCTCAAGAAGAGGAAGTGAATGACAATCAATAATTAAGCTTAGCCGCCCATCCAACTTGCATAGAAATGTCCAAGAAAGTCTTTCATGTTGACTTGGTTTGTGTTAGGTTCTAATGAGTGGCCAAAATCTTTTCAAATTAGAAAATACTTCTTGTAACGTCCACAATAACAACTTTCTTCTTAATTTGCTTTTATTACATGCCCCCATCTGTTAATTTCTATTATTTACTTCAGATCAAGCAAATTTACAAATCTAATTAAATTAAAATATTTAATTTTCAGTTTTTGTGTATAATATAGTATCACAAAACATTTTTTACAAATGATATTAAATATATATTGCTCTTTATGAGGGCCAATCCCATGAAAGGTAAATATATTTACTAACTAAGATAACTCTTGAAGTTATTTAATGAATAAATAAATTTTGATTGAAAAGCTAAATCAAATTGTATTGAGATATTAAGATTTATAAATATATTTTTAAAATAATTTAAGAGGAAATATTAATATAATTATTTTAAGAATAATAATACTTCTTTAATAGACATAAACTTTAAATACAAAACTTAATGTATAAATGAGCTTTATATTACATTTATGTGCTTGAACTATGAGTTAATAGGTTAAGTCAAAGGCTTCATAAAATAATTATTTTATAAGTAATTATAAATATTTTTGCATGTTAAATTTTTAATTTATTAAATAAAATTATTTTAATAATATATGTTTTTTGTGATTTTATAGGTATTTATATAATTTATAAGTTTTTTAATTTATTAAATAAAATTATTTTTATAATCTTTTACTTCATTAAGAATAGAAGAACTCTTTCCATAATTAATCAATATGGTTATACTTAAATGTGATTGTTTTCTCAAATCATCAACTATAGGTGTCCAGTATCAAATCAATATGGTTATAATTAAAGATAGATGATGTTTTGTAAGATTGAGAAACATTTGTGAGATATGAAGTGATTGAGTAGTTTAAGAGCATTGAGGAGGAAATAGCAAGACAAGTTAAGTAGATGTTTGAGATTTCAGTTTATAGGAGTCCACTTGCGTATAATTAAATGGGGTGCAATTTGACTAGATTGGGTTCATTAAAATTTTAGACACCATCCTTCGAATTGGCATAGTTCATGGCTTATTTGTTCATCAACATTGCTTTTTCTTTTTTCAGTTGAAAAGAAAGGGAAAAAGAGTGCAATCAATGATTCTTGCTTTAATTTAGTACACCGAAAATTCTCAAGGTTTATTATGAGGCTTGAATCCGTGCATTCAAGCATTCAATCATTGAATATATAAGATTTCAATTGCAGTCTAAACTTTAAATTATTGTAATATTATTCAGTGTGAACTTTGGACATTTTAAAAGATCCAGTTGAGCATGTTGCTTATTTTTTAATAATTGCCATCAGTTTGTTTTTATTCTAGTACTTAGATAATCTACAAAGAATTACGAAGAGAACCATAATGATAAGTTACAATTAAACATACAATATAATAATTAGTACAATTTTAAAAATATATATAATTATTTATCACTTTATATAATTCTTATTTAATAAATTATTATAAATAATTAATAAATTACCAATAATTTGAAATTTTACATAACAATAATAATAATAACATTATTATTATTATTATTATTATTATTATTATTATTATTATTATTATTATTATTATAGAATTCATCTTTGCAAGGATGGAAAGATTTTCGTTAACTCTTCTCATTCACTATTATAATAGAGGATATTATTTTACAAGAATTAAAGAAAATAGAACTATTTTGTTAACAAGTTTTTTTTTATTTTAAATGTATATATTGAGTCAATAAAGTGTTGCATCAGAATACTACAACAGATGATGAATAGTGAACCACAAACTAGTAAGTTTCAATATATTGAAAAAAATTATTTATGTTTTTCGTTAGATTATAATACTATATGAGTATACTGAAAAAAGAAAACATGAACTATTTATAACCTTAGAAAGAAGTTAGAGTTTGAGTTGTTGATGTTGACTTGTTTTACTTATAAGTGCTTGTTATTTTATGTTTATTTACATGTTTATTGTTTTCTTATTTTTTGTAGAGCAAAGTGGCCTTGAAGGAGAAAGCGAAAGCAAAACCAAAGATTTTTACACCTTGGAAAAATGACTTCATTTTATTTATTATTTCTGTTTGTTAAATTTCTGAATGATTTGACAATGATAACTTTATTTTAGCTGTTGTTGCTTTTTAGGAACAATGATATTAAGCTTTCAACTTCTAAATAATTTGCACAATTAGTACTTTTTGGTTATGAAATTATGGATTATGAAAAATTGATAAGTATTTTCCTAAATGATTAATTAGTACTTTTTTTTAATAAAATTGCTCACATGCTATGAAAAACAAGCATAAATTGATAAGCGAATTTTATTAATACTAGTTTTTACTTAACATGCGTTGTACTTGTTTAAAATAATTATTAAATATATAATTAATTTTTTAATTTTATATTCATATTAATAAAGAGAATAATTGTATAAAATTATAACAATTAAAAATATACGATTTATTGAAAATACGTACTATAAAAATAAGATAATTGATAGAAAAAAAAAACATTTGGTTGAATTATTATGTACAAGGGTATTTTTGTCAATTGTTAAGTTAATCTTTCATTCTATTTCATTTCAAATAAACAAAATTAATCTCAAACCATTTTTTTTCATTCCTACCTTCTTAAACACAAATATAATTTAGTACTTTTTTCTAAACCAAACTCATTCATTTCATTTTATTAATAACTCTTTCAACCCTTTATCAACTCTCATCCCAAACAGGGTAAAGGTATTATTTCTAATTTAATTTTAAAAAACTTTAATTAAACTATAAAATTTGAATTAATTTGATTTAACAAAATTTTAAATTATTTGAATTCAAAGTAATTTAAAAAAATTTCCAATTAAATTTGTTTTATTATAATTTAACTCATAAATCAATATAAGTTAATATAATATTGATTTGACATATATATCAATATGAATGATTCAATCTAAATTATTAAAATTTTTTAAAATTTTAAATAATTTTTTTATTTTTAAAAATTAAAATTATAAATAAGTTAATCTAATTTAAAATTAAAAAATAATATAAATTTATTTTTATATTTTAATTTAAAATTTCAATTTAACTTATATGCAATTTAAAATAAATTAATACTCCAACATAAATTAATATCTTCACTAAATTAATATATTAGTACAAATCTGCCGAAAAAAAAAAAAAAGACTCGAAATCCTGCCCACCTCAAAATTAAAACGACCCACTGTGCTTTCACGTTTCAATGGTTTTTTTGGGGAAAGGAGTCAAAAGAACATGTGCGTGCAGTTAATTGATATGTGGGCACTGTACTAGAATTCTTTGACATCGGTTGCTGATAACATCATTGCGAGACTTTTCATTGCATTTCCCAATATATAAATCAACCCTTTGTTGCTATTTATTTTTCTTTAAAATATAGAAAAATACCATAATTAAAAAAATTATGGTAAATTTATATTTTACTTTTGATATTTTTTATTAAAAATTAAATTTATTTTTTCATTTTTTATCTGAATATAAAGAGTAAAAATAAATAAAAAAATAAAATTTATTTTTTTCTCTTTAATTTTTTTCCTTTCTAAATAATTTTTCAAATAAATGAAAGAATATCAAACTTATCATTTGCTTATATATATATATATATATAT
>CATIWR010122508.1:0-16920 GCA_949677035.1 Omphalea diandra | reverse complement strand
TTGGCTGAGTTATATTTATTTTCTAAACACGTATGTGTCCCACACACAATTTCCCCTTAGTGTGTGTGTGTGTGTATATATTTATATATATATATATATATATATATATATATATATATATATATGAAAATTACATCTAATTTTGATATAGTTTTTTTTTTTTTTTAAATGGCTGAATTTATGATGGAGATTTTTAGTAAATGGTAACTAAGTTGTCCTACTCCTTTTCAAAACACCAACAAACATGTTATAGATTCCAAAAATAAAACAAAAAAAATGTTAGGGGGTATTCAATTAATACTTTTATAAACTTTTTTTTATTGAATGACTTTTATAAAGTTTATAGATTTTTTAATGATTTTTATGAAGTTTATAAATTTATGAATGACTTTTGAAAACTTTTGAAAAAGTGGATTGGATTAGGAGAATTAAATATTTTAATAGACTTTAAAAATTCAGAGGTATTCAATAATGACTTTAAAGACTCTTTAAAAGTCAAAAGGTATTCAATAAAAACTTTTTAAAACTTCAAAAAATCTATAAAAATCAGAGATATTCAACAAAAGATTTTTAAAGAGTTTTACAAAGTTTATAAAAATTTAGGTGTATTCAATTATAATTTTTATAAAATCTATAAAAGTTTACAGGTATTCAAAAGTCATTGACTTTTAAAATTATTGGACTTTTATAGATTTTTTTTATGATTTTTTAGGATAAAATTTATAAAAAAATCTTTTTCACGTTCTCTCAAAATTTCTCAAGACTTTTGTAGACTTTAAAATAAAATTTTTGAAAGTCATTCATAATATTATAAACTTCATAACAATTATTAAAAAATCTATAAATTTTATAAAAGTCTTTTACTTGAAAAAGTTTATAAAAGTATTAATTGAATACAACCCCCTTATTTTCGAAGTCCATAAAAGTCTTAAAAAATTTTAAAAAAATGTGAAAGAAATTTTTTTTTAGATATTTTATCCTAAAAAAATCATCCAAACTCTATGAAAGTCTATTCATTTTAAAAGTCAATGACTTTTTGAATACTAGTAAACTTTTATAGACTTAAAAAAAGTTATAATTAAATACACCTGATTTTTTATAGATTTTTTTTAAAAATTTTTAAAATCTTTATTGAATATCCCTTGATTTTTATAGACTTTTTTGAAGTCTTTAAAAGTTTTTATTGAATATTTTTTAACTTTTGAAGTGTCTTTAAAAATTAATATTGAATATCCCATAATTTTTAAAATCCATTAAATTTTTTAATTCCCCTAATGCAGTACAACAACCAATAAAGTCCACCAATCGTGCAACTTAGGATATATTGTTCATTCTGGACTGCTCTTTCACAAATCAAATGGAAATAGGTTTTATTGTATTTGGTTAAGATATTAACCCAATAGTCTACTGTTTATTTCCTAATGTGAGCAAATTGATCATGTAAAATTTTGGACTTATCTTCTTACAGTCACAATCATTATCATGCGATTTGTCATTACATATTCAAGCAAAAATCTGAACCTGAAACTATGTAATTAAATTCAGTTGGAAAGAATAGCTGGTTTCTTGTTGCACCTCTAGTCCTTATCTATCACGATTTTGTTGGAAGATAGTGACGGGTATATCATACAATTTGCCATATAAACATCACTTTTGCTACTTGTTGAGTTTTGACTTTTATCTACATCACGTTCTTAATGATGATCAAAAGGTTATTTCATCGTCAACTGAACATGTGAATCTAAATCATATTCTAGAGATATACAGGGATATTGTTGGAAGTGCATACTATATCGCTCCAGAATTGTTGAACCGCAAATATGGGAAAGAGATAGATGTATGGAGTGCCGGCATCATTTTGTACATTCTTCTAAGTGGGGTGCCACCATTTTGGGCAGGTACATTTCTTCCCTTTTAATGTCATCATCCTTTTGCTTTACCAGAAATTATTATTCTCTGTGCAATTAATTTCGTCTCTACTGAAATGGGATTTTTTCATAGAGAATGAGAAAGGAATATTGGAAGCTATTGCACGATGCCAATTGGACTTGCAAAGCGCACCATGGCCTCAAATTTCATCCGCAGCAAAAGATCTTGTAAGGAAAATGTTAGAAAGAGACCCTAAGAAAAGAATCACTGCTGCCCAAGCTCTTAGTAAGCTCATGACTTTCGACGAGAATTTGAATTGGCAAGCTGAATTAATCAGAATATTGCAACAAGCCATTAATGTCATTCCCTCTTTGAATTTGAAATAGAACATCCATGGTTGAAGGTGGATGGAGAAGTGTCGGACCAGCCCATTGACAGTGCTGTTCTAAAGAGGCTGAAGCAGTTCAGGGCAATGAACAAAATGAAAAAGCTTGCACTAATGGTATGGTTTGATTTACTATAAAGAATCCCTTATCTGATACAGAGGGAGTATTATTTCCTTTTCCTATGCCATCCATTTAGTAATGCAAAACATTCAATGGCTTCAGGTAATAGCAGAAAACCTGTCAGAAGAAGAAATCAAAGGCTTAAAGCAGACGTTCGACAATATGGATACCGATGGGAGTGGTGCAATCACATTCGAAGAACTGAAAGAAGGATTGGCGAGACTAGGATCTAAGCTTACTGAAGCAGAAATACAGCAGTTAATGGAGGCTGTAAGAACCACCTATTTATTCAACTCGGGATATATCCATGTGCACCTGAATCGTGCAATAATTTTCAGAAATGAGATCGCAAACTGCTTTTAGTCTGCTAGTTTTACAATAATCTATCCTCTTACTGTCAGTGGTGTGAACTTGCTGGAAAAGGTGTTGATTAATGAGCTCAACTTCCACTTTTCTTCCATCAGGTTGATGTTGACAAGAATGGGACTATTGATTATGTTGAATTCATTACAGCAACTATGCATCGACATAAACTCGAGAAGGAAGAACACTTGTTCAAGGCTTTCCAATACTTTGACAATGATAACAGCGGGTTAGTATACTGATTTTGGTTCTCAAGTGCTGTCCATATGAACTCTTCCTTGTTAAACTTGACTAGTTTAAGTTGAACAGGTTTATCACAAGAGAAGAACTAAGACGAGCCATGGCTCAATATGGAATGGGTGATGACGCCACAATAGATGAAATCATTGATGATGTTGATACCGATAAAGTAATCATCTCCTTTCCAATCCTACAAATTATTTTTCTTCTACATAAGCTTTGCTGAATGATTGCGATTTGATGAAATAATGTAGGACGGAAGAATCAACTATGAGGAGTTCGTAGCCATGATGAGAAAGGGACCAGAAGAGAATTTTACAAATAGAGATGGATTATTTGTAAAAATCGAAGCAAAACAAAATGCCCAGTAGTGGTGGCATCATGGTTACCGGTAAATTCCTGTAGCTATGGCCAATTTTATTGTACTTAAACCAATAATAAGGAAAAAATGACTTTGCTACACCAACATGTAATGAACATAATTATCAATAATACTAAATTCTCAATGAAGGGATGCTTAATATTTTAAATAATCTCATAAGTAAATATATATACACACACCGTTAAGTAATCAATTGGAGTTGAACTTAAACGAATAAACAATATTAAAATTGTTGAGTTGATTCTTGTTGCCATGACCAAATTATCACCCTCGTTCATTAGCCAACCAGCGAAGTTCAGTAGTAAAAAAATTATAAACAATGCAACAAAAAAATTTAAAAGATGTATGAATCCATTGCAGGCAGGATATGCAGATAATTTCACTGGGTCGCCAATGGTTTAAAAACATTGAAACCGAAATCTGAAATTAAAAGATTTGCTGTTACCGGTTTCACCTTACAACTTATAATGTCCTCCAGCAAGCAATCGAAATTCTGGCATTTTTACTAGCCTTGAACCAGATTTTCCCATACAACTCGTGGGTTAAATCTGTTCAGGAAATTATCAAGACTGATCTTAATTAGAAAACTACATATAACAAAACCCAATGAGAAACGTAATAACTAATACAATGGACTTACAAGCAAAATGCAAAGTCCAAGCCATGCACACATAGTAAAACCCAATAAAGCGCAATTAGCAAAGATTGATTAGCATAACAGAACTTAGCCAGCAGCTCAATTAATTCATACCTCCAGCATGGAACCACGGTCCACAGCTATAACACACTTGGGGTGCACCTCATACCCACATTCAAGGAATTGGTAAGCCCAACCAGACCCTTGCTCACCACAGTCGCAACAAATAAAGGGTCCTCCTCTATTGCCCTCAGATACCAAATTGAGCCCATGCTTATGCCCTTCGTGGTATTCTGATCTTGGTAAGCTTTTAGCCTCTTCATCCATCTGTTTCTCTAACAACTCCACTTTTGCTTCAGTAAAAGGGTATGCATTTTCTTGGTACAAGTTTATCAGGTTTCTTCCATGCTTTGTAATAGTTTTACCATCAGGGCCTAAAATTATCAAACAAGGAATACCCTGCACGTCAAAATGCTTAGCTAGAGTTTTAGCAATATAATCTCCAAAAGGCAATGCCAACCATGGCATGCTATTAATGTAGGACTCAAATTCTTCTTGATCGCGATCACTTGATACAAACACGATTTCGAAGTCCTCATTATCATCATCTTTTTGGGTCAACATTTGCTTAATCTTGTAGTAGATGGAGACGAGTCTAGGAGTGAACTTGACGCCCGGTCGACACCATTGTGCTGAGAAAAAAAAGTCCAATTGTTTTGCCTAGTTGAGAATCAATTGGGACCTGCAAATACGTGCATCAAACAAATTAATGAAGATGGAATCATTGCCACTCCAGTAAATAGGCAACTTGTGAATAAATTATCAGGCTAATTCTTGCCTATATCAATTCTATATATACCAACACTCGTATATGCTGAGTCCTCATAAATATAAACATCGTGCATGTATAAATGTATATACACTTGTGATATGTTTAGATACATTAAGAAATGAGAAATAAAATTGTATTTTTGAATTAATATTTTAAAATTTCAATATTTCTATTTAATGTATTTTAACACATTAAGAGATATATACTAATAAAATTCCATAATTATCCATTTATTTAATAAATTTATATTTTATAAATAAATAAATCAATTTTAAAGAAAGAAATTTTAAGAATAATGAAACATTCCAATAACTTTAAAATTTTGAAGTAAATTAGTATACAAAACATGCAAATGAAGTGAAATTTTATTATTTCATTCCATTCATTGATGTACTTGAGTTTTAGCAAAAATTTTCGAAACAATCATACGACATGCCAAGTCAAGAAGGTTATAAATTGCCTTACCTCCACCCAGAACGTTGTTAACTTGTTATAGGGACAACCTACCTCAGGACACAAGTTAAAATAACCATCCAGTCCAGTAAAGGAACCAACCAAACATGAAATATCCACTCTGGTTACTCCATTGGATCTTATCTGGCCCATCAGAAGGATGAGGTGGATGCTACTTCACTGATGAGTGGTCATTACTGTGCAATTGATAAGTGAGAGAATGGAGAGGAAGAGACAGAGTAGTGGGCAGAACTTTACATGGCGTTGACATAACAAGTACAAAAAAAAGAAGAAAAATGAACCCGTTTAGAGATGACAGTGATGAATATGGTCCCAGGATTTTTTTACATAGTTTGATTAGAAGGGACATCAAAGATCAAATGTACTAGTGGTACATATGCGTCCCAGTTGTACATTGCTAATTGTCTTGGTAGCATAAAAGAGTAAGAGAGCATTTTCAGCCAAGTTAAACAATTTCAAGGACTAACTATATTGAGCAAAGTTGGTTCCAAAAACCCACAAAAGTAAGTGGGCCTCAAATTAATTTCTAAGGCTAGAAGAACAACTTTTACTCTCCACAATAGATGAGACGAAGCTGTAAATATGTTTTTGACAAGTTGTATTTTGGGGGTTATGTTATATAAAGTTTTGCCAGCAGCTTAAAATCAAAATTGCCTCAAGGGATGAGATCGAGTTCAATTTCAAGTAGGCAAAAATAGAGACTTACCTGTTTGGGTGCAGGACGACCGAAAAGATAGTCTCTATGATTAATTGTTAGTAAATTGGTTAGGGACTGGCGCTCATGCTTGTCCTTTACTTGCAATTCCAATTCCTGCAGTCTCTCTTTAGTAAATGGGAAGGCTTGAACCCCAAATCGATAAAGAAGTTCAACTCCATTGTGCAATATTGCCTCTTCCTTATTAATATTAGGTTGCAAAATAATTAAACAAGGTATACCTTCAACGTTGAATATGCGGTCTAAGGCTTTCTTTGTCTCCAAATCAGAAAATGGAATAGAAAGCCATGGCATTGAGCCTCGATACCAGTTGAAGGCATCCAAATCTTCATCAGATGAAACAAACACGACCTCAAAATTTGACCCATTTCTCTTTAGCTGCTCATATGTATTGATTAGGAACTGGTTGAAATTTCTACATGGTGGGTACCAGTTTGCCGAGAAGTAGAGCCCCAACACCTTGCCTTCTAGATCACCAACTTTCACCTGTGACTAACACAATTACTCCACATAAGATAGTAGTCATACACCCTTTTAAACTATTACTTTGTCATTCAAACAAAAGAATATATAGAACAGCAAGTGATACAGTTTCTAGGCAAAAGCTACTAATTATAGTACAAAGAACAATCAATAAGACGTGATAAACTTAAACGCCAAAAGAGATGGGTCAAATTCATAATTTCTTGCACTATAAGATGTGAATTGGACTAGTGCCTTGTCAATCCAATAGAGAATATTGACTGAAAGAAGAAGATTGGACGTGTAACTATACTACAGTTTCCGAATTCTCAAGTGCATACAAAGAATTTGTGAAGATGTATTAATTTATTAGTTTTTTTCTTTCTTTCATACGCTACATTACACGTGTGAAGCTTGCATATAAAAATACTAGTACCCTTGTATTTGAGAATTAAGTCATTTTTGAGCTGAATAACAAAGTTTTTCCTCCAAACTTATTTCCAGATTCTTCTTTCTACATGGTATCAGATTATGGTTCGATCCTTGGTTACCGATCAACTTTTGGTGCCGGATTTTAGCTCATGATCATTTTCTAGTCAATTTCCATCTGTCCTCTCTTCTCCTTGTTCTAAATAGTAATTTTGTCTTACAAAAACTATGGGGATCATGAAATGCATGGAAGTTTCACTGGACTTGGCAAGACTCCAAATCATCCCTATCATGTTCAAAACTCAGATAACCCAGGTATGAGCCTGGTTTCTACTCAGCTGATTGGAAGTAATTAATGATCCTAGAGTAGATCTATGCGAATTGCTTTCAAAGCCAAATGCAAATTAGTTTCTATTGATGGGAGAATTAAGAAGCCAGATGATGATAGTCCTGATTTTGAGAAGTGGCAGCTTACTGATCTAATGATTACTCCATGGATCCTCAATTCTATTTCGAAGGATTTGGTGGAAGCATTTTTATATGCTACATCCTCTAAGCAACTGTGAGATGAGATTGCAAAACGTTATGGAGAAAGTAATGGTCCTCCGACCTATCAGATTTAGAGGCAAATAGCTTCTATAATGCAAGTTAATATGTCTATCTCGACTTATTATACTCAACTCAACCGGCTTTGGGATGAATTAGGTGTTGTAAATCAAATACCTAGTTGTGATTGTGGTACTGGAAAAGAAACGAGTGATATGGTTGCTCGAAATCATCTTATGCAGTTTCTTATAAGCCTTAATGAATCTTATGATGCTATTTGGAATAAAATTTTGTTGTTGGATCCCTTGCCTTCTGTTAACAAAGCCTTTTCCATGCTTCTGCGAGTTGAATCTTAAAGGCAAGTTGTCTCTAACATTTTTGATTCTCTGACTGATAAGGTTGCATTCTTTGCCAAAGGATCTTTTAATCAAGGCAATACTGGTCGTAGGTTAAAGATCCTTCAAAGTTTTGTACTCATTGTAAAAGGAATGGCCATGTCGAAGATATTGTTTCAGGTTGAATGGTTATCCTGACTGGCATAAAGGACCTAAGCTTAGAGATTTCACCCCTACAAAGGTAGCAACTCAAGTTACGAGTGCTCCTATATTAGTAGAAGATACTCCACTTGATATGGTTGGCAATGCATCGTCCAAACCTGCTACACCTGTAGATTGGAGTATTATGTTTGGTAACTCACTGTAGAAGAAGATGCTAAAAATGTTCCAAGGGAAAGGTCTAGCTATGGTTTATAATCCAAATGCTGCTAATTTTGCTGGTAAGTTTTCCTTTTTTAAGTTTTGTGGTCTTGGAAATGTGGACAAAAGCTCATGGATAATGCACACAGGTGCCACTGACCATATGACACCAAATAAAAACTTGTTTACCCACCTAGATAAACTTCCAAGCCTATTTTCATATACCTTCCTGATAGCACTATGGGTGTTGTGACACATGTAGGAAACATTACTTTGTCAGATGACTTTGAACTCAAACAAGTTTTATATACACCGGATTTTCAATTTAGTTTGCTTTTTGTTACAAAATTCTTATTATCTTCTTCACTTAAGCTTTCCTACTATGCATTTGGTTGTGCTTTTTAGGACCTCAAGACTGAAGATGTTGTTGCGGTTGGTCAGTTGGTGGAGGGCCCTTATTTGCTTAATTCTCATAGTTTTAGTTCTAGCAGTATAGACAAATTCAATTCCAAATTGAATATTTCCTTGACTCTTGAACAATCCTCTGTCAATAGCATATTCTCTACTGTTTCGATGAATAAAGAGAATTTTGTTTCAGTTACTGTTTTTTCTTGTAACTCTTCAATGCATGATTGTCACAATAGATTGGGTCATCCTTCTTTTCATACAATGAAACATATTTATCTCTACCAAAGTTTAATTCTGAAAATTTTGAATGTGATATTTGTCCTTTAGCTAAGCAAGCTAGATTTCCTTTTTCTCTTAGTCAGTCACAAACTTCTCAACCTTTTGATTTACTTCATATGGATGTTTGGGGACCTTACAACGTTGTATCAGTTACTGGAGCCAAGTATTTTTTGACTATTGTGGATGATCATTCTAAAGCAACTTGGTCCAATTTTATGTCTCACAAAATTCAAACATTTTCCATGATTCATACTTTAGTTAAAATGATTCAAAATCAATTTCAAATTACTGTTAAATCCATCCGAACAAATAATGGGACTGGATTTACAAATTCTCAGTGTGTTCAGTTTTTTCAATTTCAAGGTATCTTATACTCCTCAACAAAATGGAATTGCTGAGAGAAAACATAAGCATTTGCTTAATGTTGCTAGGGCACTTATGTTCCAATCTTCTTTACCTAAACATTTCTAAAGTATTCTTCTTGCTACATATCTTATCAATAAACTTCCTTCTCAGTATTTACATTGGAATTCTCCCTATGAAGTTATTTATCACAAACCACCTAATCTTTATCAGCTTAAGACATTTGGATGTTTGTGTTATGCCACCAATTTATCCCCTCATAAATATAAATTTGCTCCACGGTCCATGAAATGTATTTTTCTTGGTTATATGTCTGGTTGTAAGCACTATAAGAGTGTTGAATTTCAAACT
Source organism: Omphalea diandra (assembly GCA_949677035.1). Classification (NCBI taxonomy): domain Eukaryota; kingdom Viridiplantae; phylum Streptophyta; class Magnoliopsida; order Malpighiales; family Euphorbiaceae; genus Omphalea; species Omphalea diandra. The sequence continues at coordinate 7,369 of CATIWR010122508.1, read as the reverse complement.
TCTAAGATTTTTTTCTCTCGAGATGTGTTTTTCCATGAACATAATTTTCTTTACTCTTCTCTAAGCACTTCTTCTTCTATTGTTCCTTTGCCTTATCCTTCTTCTGAAATTGATCATTCTTCTCCTTTCTCTTCTTCTTTGTCTTCCCCTGTCACTTCATCCACTTCCCCTCTTCCTATTACTATTTCTTCTTCTTTTCCTCATTCTAATTCTCCTCCCCTTCTTTCTTCTCCTCTTGCTCCTCCTTTAAGGAGAAGCAATCGAATAGTGCAACCATTGTTTGGCTTAAAGATTTTGTGGTCCCTCAATCAACTACCATTGCTCTCACTTCAGTTTCTTCAGGTCTACACTCTTTTCCATCCTCAATTTTTTCTTCTTCTTATACCTCTTATCTCAATAATGTTCACTCTATTCATGAGCCTAGTTCATACTTTCAAGCCTCAGAAATTCCTGAATATGCAACAAGAGATTGCAGCTTTGGAAACCAATGGTACATGGGTCTTGACTTAGTTGCCACTTGATAAGAAAGCTATTGATTGCAAGTGGGTTTATTGCATTAAGTATAAACCTAATGGAGAGATAGATAAGTTTAAAGCCTGTTTAGTAGTTAAGAAGTATAATCAAATTGAAGGCCCGGATTACAAAGAGAGATTTTCTCTAGTTACTAAGTTGGCTACAATGAGAGTTCTTATTGTGGTTGCTACTGTTTAGGAATGGCCATTCTTTCAATTAGATATCAATAATGCCTTCCTACATGGTTTCTTAGATGAGGAGGTATTTATGAAACCACCTTCAGGCTATTCTATCTCTCATCCTTCACAAGTGTGCTTATTGAAAAGATCTTTGTATGCCTTGAAGTAGGCTTTTCGCCAATGGAATATTGAGTTTACTTCTTTCCTCGCTCAACTAAAGTTTGTTCAATATCCTCATGATCACTGTTTGTTCGTTAAGCAAGCTGATCATTTATCCCTCATTCTACTTGTTTATGTTGATGATGTGATCCTTACGGGAAATGATCTTTCTGCTATTGAGGAAGTGAAGTCTGCTTTGGATGCTAAGTTTACCATTACGGACCTGGGTTACCTAAAGTATTTCTTGGGTCTTAAGGTTGCATGGTCACCTACCAGGTTAATCAACAGAAGTTTATCAAAGATCTTCTTGATACACATATGCAGGATGCTAAGGAGGTCATTTTTCCAATGCTCAATAAGGGTTTCTTGCTTTCTAATCCTGATCAATATGGATGGTTGGTTGGCAAAATTCTTTACTTGAATTTTACTCGACCAGACATTAGTTATTCAGTTCGGCATCTCGGTCAGTTCATGGCTTCCCTAAGACAACCTCATATGGATGCAACTTTGCATGTGCTTCGCTATCTTAAGCACACTCTTTCTTATGGTTTGTTTTATCCTACTTCTTCATCTCTCCATCTTCGAGCCTTTTGTGATTCAGATTGAGGTTCATATGTTTCACCAGGAAATCTTTGACTGGCTTTTTTATCTTCCTTGGTGATTCTTTGGTTTCTTGGAAAACAAAGAAACAAACTACTGTTTCTTGTTCTTCAGCTGAGGCAGAATATCGAAACATGGTCTCGACAATGTGCGAGTTACAATGGCTTTCCTATATTCTTCGGGACTTGCAGCTTGATGTTTCTCTTCCAATTCCTCTTTCTTGTGACTGTAAAGCTGCCTTGCATATTGCTGCTAATCCAGCGTTTCATGAACATACAAAACACTTGGATAATGGTTGTCAGTTGGTTCAGGAACAGTTTAAACTTGGTTTTATTCTTCCTCAACATGTTTCTTCTACTTAGCAGCCTGCAGATCTTTTTACCAAGCCTTTGTCTTCTGCTCATCATCCTTCATTAGTCTCCAAATTGGGCTTGCTTTCTTTGCATTCTCCAACTTGAGAGGTGGGTGCGAAGATGTATTAATTTATTAGTTTGTTTCTTAGTTAATTTTTTCCTTTCTTCCATACGCTACATTACACGTGAAGTTTGTATATAAAAACACTATCATCCTTGTATTTGAGAATTAAGTCATTTTTTCAGTTGAATAACAAAGTTTTCCCTCCAAACTTCTTATTTCCAGATTCTTCTTTCTACAGAATTAATCCTCGTAAAAAGAAAGGAATTTAAATATAATAGTCAAACAAAACATGATAAAGATAGCAATAGATAAATGATAAACCACAAGGAAACTTGACTAAGAATGGGCAAATTACAAGAGATACTTCATTCCCTAGAAGGCTGCAAGTCTGGGAGGCCACAAAAATTCACGAAAATAACATGTTGCCATATAAATTACATGAGTACGGCAGTTGTGGATGGGCCCCGTGTTGTACCAATAGCGTTTAATGTAAGGCTAAAGTGAGTATGAGGTGGTGACACGTTCACTCGGCTTGGAGGTTCACAGACAACTACTGTGTTGGAAGTGGGAAACCATACTGATTAAGACTGCAATCTTTGTCATGTCTGTATAGCTCTCGAGAAGTAAGCATCCCAGTAATGAATGCTAACACCCTATCCCCAGAAAATGACACCCACAACACCAGGAACAACAAGAAAGAAAAATATTATCTACTACTAATGACTCAAAGTTTTAGCTAGATGACGGAATCGTCGAGAGGAATGTGAGATTGCAAAAATTCCAATTAGACCTAATCGCCTACCATTAGCCTTCATTAGAGCACTGTTCGATTGCCGACAAAGATAATGAGCAAGAGAGATGTGATTTAGAGTCCTGCATATAGTATAACCTGCTACTAGTCATAACGCGGATCAAAGTCGTGCTCAACCTTCCACACAATAATTGCAAATTTAGCAACTAACAATAGTGGTTATGAGGTCTTCATAAGAAAAAAAAAATGTACGTGCATAAGAAAAAGAATATGACTAAGCGAATAAAAAATCACATTCTAAATCACACAAATTCAATAATTTCCATGCATTCACGTTAAGCTCGTCCAACCATTTCATCCTCTCGCCATTCTTAGCTTTTCTGTGGTTATCAAAAGCGGTTTGAATTGAAACTATGGCACCTTATTAAATTTTATGAACTATTCTACTTGTACTCCGACCAAATAAAATTATTATCAGAAAAACAATGATGAAGGATTTCATGTTTTGAAGAAGGATTAATATAATTATTACTATTAGAAAAAAAAAAATTATTACGCGATTTTCTTTCTCCCCACCCCACCCCCCCTAAAAAAAAGAAAAGAAAAACCCATTTCTTTAATTAAGCCATCTTCTTTATGGCTCGAAAACGAATAACACGAAATTAATTTCGTTGAAATTAGAAAATCATTATACGATAATAGTTCTTCAGCCATGAACTATAATTATAAGCTAGTCGAATAATTTTTTTTTTAAAAAACTTCTAAATTTTGTTCATGGGTAGAAGATTCATCTTAGATTTTATTTTTTTTAAAAGAAAAAAAGAAGTGATCCAAGTCCTATTATCACTAAAGCACTACCCAAGCAAGATCAAAAAATAATAATTTTTTTCCCAAAAAAAAAAGTCCACATAATTATTGCTTGGAAAGCCGCCACGAGCAAGCGAGGCCAGAGAAGTGATGAGACCGTGGCTATCGGCATCCCCCATGGCCATGAGACATGTTGGATGTATTAGTATAGTTGACATATTATTTCCATAACTGTATATATCTTTGTAATTATGGTATATATATTTCTGTAGCAGATTTTAGGGATATATAGCCGATTCTTAGAGATATATATAGCAGATCTTTAGGAATATATTGTAATTATGGTATATCTAAAGATATATTGTAATTATGGTATATATATTTCTGTAGCAGATTTTTAGGGAAATTATAGCAGATCTTTAGGGATATATTGCAGATTTTTAGGGATGTAAATCAAATATTTTCTCTATTTAAATGAAAGAACTCTCACCTTGAGGGACATTCAGCAAAAGTGACAAATTTATTCTGTCTGGTTTACTTTCAGATTCAGGATCAGAAGTCACCTGAGAGGACTGGGCATAATAAAAATGTATCCTTGTAATTTTTATTATTCTTGTTCCATATATAATATTGGACTTCTGCTTCTGTTTAATCCTTGATGTTAGAACAGCTTTATTCATCCGATCCAATAGTCAGTGAAGACCATGGGGGCTCTTATTCTGTTATTGGATTACCTAAGCACTGGTTAAACAGGTAACTTTGTTATTTATATCAAATATTGCCTGGGATTCTGAATTTGTTTGCTCAAATGATTATTTAAGCATTGACTTTTATGGCAATAGATTGTTAGTATTTTTAATCCTGTAATTTTGGATGATGTGCATGGTTCCCTTCTCAATTTTACAAGTATGTAATTATTTCATCATCATTTATATATTAATATAAGTTTATTAATTATAAATTATGGTGGAGCTATTTCCACAACTATACTTGTTAAATACACAACCTTATTGATAAATTTTATTTGACTATGTACCAAAATACCCTTATTTCCTTATATACAATCTTATATATTTTTCTTTTTCTCTTCTTTCTTTTTTTTTTCTTTTAAGCATTTATATTTTCCTATATTACTTTTTTCACTTAAAATTTAAATTCAAACATTTTATTGTTGGCTCACGTTCTTAATCATGTTGGCTGAGCAACAACTGCTGCTACCCATTTCTTTTGAGCAAAAAAATGGTACCAATTGAATATATCAATTTTAGTTCGTGGTTCTTGAGTTCATGACATGGAGTGTGAGAGTCATAGTATAATCAAGTATATTTTGTGTTATTTTCTTGAGGAACCATGTACTACTAAACTAAATTCAAATAATATAGATTTAAACAAAATTTAAATAAGTTAGTATTTATTATTTAATATTCAAACTAATATATCCTCTGAACCTTGTAAGTTGTAATTAAAAATAATTTAGAAAGAAAAATTGAGGGTTAGAAGTTTGAAATCAATTATTGAAAAAGAAAAACTATAATTTAAACTTTGATCTCAATAATTAAAAAATAAATATCTTATAAATCTGGTAAAAAATTACATTCAGATGTAAACCCTCTTAAATTTGTGAGAGAGACATGGATAGTTAATCAGTTGAGAAAGATTAAAAATGTGGAATCTATATATATATATTTTTTCGTTGTGGAAGTTTTGGAATTGAATGAGAACGAAGGAAAAATGAAAAATGTAAGAAAAAAAAAAATAATTTATTAGGGGTATGTTTGTCTAATCGATTAAAATTCATTAACTTTAGTAAATTAGGTAGTGGAAATGGCATCACCCTTAATGACTTACTAGATTAATATTTCTGAATTACAATTACTATAAAATTTGTTCCCTATCAACCATTGAGACCTTCAAGAACCTTTTTTTTTTTTTTTTTTTTTTCCTTACTTTGCTTTCATGTATTGCATTTATCCTCTTTTGACTTCTGTTTTGTGCTTATGTTCTTTTCAGAGCTGGGAAAAGAGAGGAATTACCCAATCCTTGTAGTGATGTAAAAAGAGGAACATATGATGGGTTCAGTGAAACCCAAACAGACTCTCAGGTCTCTGCACTTGCTAATCTGCAATTTGTTGGTTTCTTGCTCCTAAAATACTGCTGGGTTGTGTCTTAGTTATTTTATGCTTCAGTGATTCATTGCCTTCAGGTGGATGGATTCCATTCTGATAATGGTGCTAACATTGTCACTGCAGGTGGTTGTTTATGAAGAAGATTTGTCAGGCCGGCAAATGCTTATAGAAAAGGTTCGAACCCGTAGTACCATACCCTGAAGTGGAAGGAAAATTCTGTAAAAGTGGAATATGTGTGGCAGGATACAACACCACGTACGGAGGCATAGGTTTGATTGCAAATCTAAGGTTGCTGTAGCTGACCAAGGTAAATTGTTCTTGCCTTGCATCCTTTCAATTTTGCTAAAAAGGGCAGTAAATAGTAGAAAAGGCTCATATAGCAATTGTAATCTACTGAGCATACAGAGATGGTTCAGTCATTGACCAATTACAATCTGTTGTATGTAGCTGGTGAAGTAACATTTTGTAGAATTAAGATGTGAAGATCACATCAAATGTATTTGGAGAAAGTCACAATGTATTATATGGGTTCCGATCATCACAGTAAACAAGCAGTTTTTTGCATTTGGGATTACTCCACACTGCTAGCACGACCGACATAATGCTGACAGAAAATGAAAAGACTGAGCATTAATTTGCAAATTCCTATCTAAATGTCTTAATCGACATATAAATTACGGAATCAAGGGTACCATGCTAACATGACTGAAGCAGATTCAATATGGATGGTGATGGTTATTGTAGTACTTAGGTGCCTTCCCTTAGGTAAGCAAGGATGCTAGCCGTCAGCGCTTTGGCCTCTTCTTGAGTGATGAGAATGAACGAAAAGCGAGTATGATAGTGCTTTTTGTCCATAGATCACTATATATGTAACCCTGAACTGACTGGTTGTAGTTTGGTCGCTCAACAGCTCAGTAGGGAGGGGACGATTCACGATTGATGGAGCTGGTGATACCTACCGTACCCCTAGCCCATAGGAACCCTCACTTGCCACTTATACTCCGAAATGCATATGAATGAGGTAAACTTTATGAATAGACTGAAATTTCTTAAGTTAAACCTTAGTTTAAGTATTTTATGTGTTAGTCAAATTTTAAAAGATTATAATAAAAATAAATAAAGAAATAAACATATCGGAGTCTAAAATGCACTTTAATTAATAAATTTATTTTTGAATAGAATAAATTAATGAAGAAAAAATTTTGACACTATTTAAAAAATAGATTTATTTTTTATTGATTTTTAGTTAAGTAATTATATGAGTGCAATAAATCCATAATATCAATATATAAAATAAATATATAACAATACTTTTATTTATATTAAATCATATGCACGTGTTTTAAATAACTTTTCAACACATTGGAACGATGAAATTTTAAATAGATTTTATTATAATAATTATATTTGACATATTTGACAAGTTTTATTTTCTACAAATAATTAAACAAATTGAAACAAAAAAGAAAACACTAAAAAATTTAAAAAATCTTAAATGAAAACACTTTGCACAAAATTATATTTTTCAAAAAATGATATAATGATATTTCTAAAAATTGTATCTTTTTTAATCTATTTTATTATTATAATTGAGTTCTATAATTTTACATAAATTGTTAGTCTTTATTTTTTTTTTTGTATTATCCAATTATTCATTACTTTTTATTAATACTTAATTTTTATTAATCATCTGTAAATTAATTATTTTAAATTAAAGTTACAAATTTACAATTAAAATTCACTATAAAATAGTATATTATTCTAATAAATTGTAATATATATATATATATATATATATATATATATATATATATATA
>CATIWR010122499.1:0-13785 GCA_949677035.1 Omphalea diandra | reverse complement strand
TATATATATATATATATATGTGTGTGTGTGTGTGTGTGTGTGTGTAGCTTTGCTGGAAAAGTTTTCTTGATGCATAGAAGCCATTATGCCACTTATTCTCTCCTTGTCAGTAGGAGTCTAAATGCTTGTAGAAGGGCACCAATGGCTTTTGTTCTTATGATATGGGTACCGCAATATATTTTCCTTCCATTTTCTCTTTCCATCCTTTTTCCTCCATCCCCCAGACATAGCCTTGAGGATTAGAATTGTTTTGTTGATCATAAGCACCTGTTCTTGCAATACCTATTATTTAGTATTGAGTCCTTTTTTTTTTGGGCAATTATTTCCCTTGGATATGTTATGCAAGTTAAGTGTAGGCGTAATGCCTAAGGAAGTTTTAGCTTGAAGGTTAAATCTTAATTAAAGCATTGATTAATTGTCCGGGTGCTGCTTGCAGTGTCTTAACTATTGTGCAAACCCTATAGCTTGTTTTTTCTCTGTATTTTTTTTTCTTTTACTTTTTGGCTGTCTTGTTATTTTTTTTAGTTGTTTACCTAACCTTTTGTTTGGTAGGAGGGAAGTGAGAAAAAAAAAACAGAAAAGAAGAAAAACTAAAATTAATTCTCTTGTTTGATTTGCAAATAAGAGAAAAGATAAGTGGAGAAAAATTATATTTTTCAAGAAGTTTTTGGAGAAAAATTCCATCAGCAATTTTTTTTTTTCCATTTTGAAGTAAAAGGGAGAGAAATAGTGGGTTGAAGAGTGTAAAATTTATTAAATTACAAAATTATCCTCACTTGTCTTAAATGTTTATTTCTCATTTTTGCATAATCAAACGCTAAAATTTTATAGTCAATTTGGTGGCGTGTTTACATACCTTGTTATGAGACCAAAATTTTTACGAGACCGAATAATATCTAGATAATATTAGTTTACATACTTTCATTATCCTCCACAAAAATTGGTTTGCATACTTTTGTTACTAAACCATAATTTTTATTTTAATTTTTGATCTAATATTTATAAAAATTCTGGTCTTATATATCTAAATAAATAGCTTTTTAAAATACATGTTGGGTTGCCAAATGTCAATTTTAGCTTTAATTTTAAAAAATAAAATTTATTTATAATGAAATTAAAAAGGTAAATTTATACATTATAATATTTTATATCTTATAAATGAGTTTGAATTTCTTCTTTTATATAAATAGGAGATCCAAACAAGAGGGAAAAAAGTTAAATTTCTTTTCTTTTATTTTCTCTTTGTTTCCTTTATTTAATTTCTCTTCATTTCTCCTCTATAATTGCTGGTCCAAACAAGGGATAAGTTTATGCTAATTCCACAATTACCCAAAACTAAGATTACATAATCAGTTCTTGAAGCTGTTTTGCATCAAGGAGTTACTCCATTTTGACACGCTCCTACCCAAAAAAAGCTCCTATCTGTAAGTATTTCAGCCCACTAGCCTGGTAATGTGTTTTATATGATTTTATCTAAGTTTCAGTCAAACAGACTAAAGAGTTCTTCTTTTGTGCAAAACATCCTCCTAATTAGGCGTGTTCATTACAGGATTGCAATTTTTTGTGCAAAATTTTCTCCTAATCAGATTGTGTTTGTTAAAGTCTAAGATTCTAGGGTCTGTTCATATAGATTGAGTTTTTGCTCGTGCAAAACACTCTCATAATCAAACTGTATCCATTAGATGGAGGGAGGTAAATGTTGAATACGATTATAGTAGTTTTATGAGTGTGTTGGTTACTAGGGGAAAGCTGGGATAGTTATAAATATTTGGATTTTGAGAAGGCTTCATCATTTGGTGATCTTGGGCTTCCTAAGAATGATTTTGATTCTCCCTTGGTAGTGCTATTTCATTGTTTATGGACAACATGAGACTTAGACTTGCTGGATCAGTTTTTACCTTCAATATGTAGGTTCTCTTCTCTGTTCTTGCACACCTTACAGAGCTCTGCAACTCGTATTTATTAAATATCTTTTGTTTCAATCGGTGTCAAAGAGCTTAAAATGTATTGCATTTCCGAATAAGGGGAAAATATTTTGAAATAGGGAAAAGCGTTGTTTTAAAAACCCTTTTTATATGATTTTAAAAAGTGGGAGATGTTATTTAAAAAAAAAAAAGTGGAAGATGTTTTTATAATGTATATTGTTTTAAATACCCTATTTTAAGAAAATTCTGTTTTTACTTATTATATAATTATTTAATACTGTATTTTATTTTTTAATTTTGATATGATATATTTCGTATATCATATAGTATTCATTAGATCGACAAACTTAATTTTTATGAAAATAAAAATTTTATTTTCTAGAAAAAAGAGAAATAAGTGATTGTTTCATTTGAAAAAGTCTTATTATATTATAACGAATATTTAAGCGAACTAACGCAAAAAAATTAAAATCCTCAATTTCGAAGTTATAAATTCTTTCTTCCCCCCCCCCAAAAAAAAAGGTAATAAATTCTTTACTGACAAACAGCAAAACAAATATCAATAGATGACCCATTTTCATTTCCGTGTGTTTTTTAGAAAAAAAACTCAAAAATAAAACCCGAAATATAATTAAATTTTCCTTTTCCTTTTTGCAAATAAACACAACCCAGGGGCTAGTTTTGAATTGATATGCCTGAAAGAAAACCCTAACCCTTTCTTTCCCTCACATCCACTTCTCCTGTCAGTTCACAAGTAACAGAAGCACAAGCATGGCAACCTACGATCTGACTCCCCGAATCGCGCCGAATCTGGACAGACACTTGGTGTTCCCTCTACTTGAATTCCTCCAGGAACGGCAGCTATACCCTGAGGAACAGATCTTCAAGTCCAAAATCGAGCTCTTAAACAAAACCAACATGGTCGATTATGCTATGGACATTCACAAAAGTCTTTACCACACCGAAGATGTTCCTCAAGGTACACTTTGATTACTCTTTTGACCCTCATTAAGCATATTATTATTTTAATTGTGCGATGTGCCTGGTTAGATATGGTGGAGAGGAGGGCGGAGGTCGTGGCCAGATTGAAGGCCCTTGAGGAGGCGGCGGCGCCTCTTGTGGCGTTTTTGCAGAATGCCAGCGCCGTGCAGGAGTTGAAGGCCGATAAGCAATATAATCTTCAGATGCTTCATGACCGTTACGAGGTTTCGTATTTTTGTTTTTTTTTTTAACTGTTGGTGCTTTTTTTTTCAGCGAATGTGTGGGGAATTGTAAAGATGTGGGCTTTATTCTAATTATGGTTGTTTGTTTCTATTTTGTTGGGAATTTTTAGTTCTTTTTTTTTTCCCGTTCTCCTTTTGTATCTACTGGTGTTAAAATTGAATTTTTTTTTCATATTCATGTAAATTTTGTTTTACTCAGAATGAGGAATACGCTTTTTATTGACATTTTGATATACTCATATGCCTTATTTACATTGTCAAATCAGTATTAGATCCATTGGTTGCACTTATTAGTAAGTTCATTACATGTTATTGGTTGTTTCTTTAAATAATAATCCCTGCCTCCCTCTCGATTTTACTTGTGAAATGACGGTAGTGGTTTATAACCAGATTGGTCCAGAGCAGATTGAGGCGCTATATCAGTATGCCAAATTTCAGTTTGAATGCGGGAACTACTCAGGTGCTGCTGACTACTTATACCAGTACAGGGCCTTGTGCACCAACAGTGAAAGGAGTCTGAGTGCATTATGGGGGAAGTTGGCAGCTGAGATACTGATGCAAAACTGGGATATTGCTCTCGAGGAACTGAATCAATTGAAAGAAATTATTGATTCAAAGGTTTTACTGTACCTAATTTCCCTCCATCATACGGTTCGCTACTCCTTTATCTTTAAAGCATAAATGTGTTGACTGGATGGCTGTGATCTTTGTTTCAGAGTTTCTCATCACCATTGAATCAGATGCAAAGTCGAACATGGTTGATGCATTGGAGTCTTTTCATCTTTTTCAACCATGACAATGGGAGAACACAGATTATTGACTTGTTTAACCAGGACAAGTAGGGTTTTATATTTTCTTTTCTCATTGTACTAGTATTTCTTGTATTTCTCTGATAATTTGGTTCTTAAGCCATTATTGAGTGTTGTTTTGCAGGTGGACAAGAGTACTTTTTTTAGCTTTTTGTGGAACGGTCTTATAGCTTTTTTTCATTTTATGTATAAAAGTCTTTCATTTGTGCACTGATCCCTTCCAACTGATATGCCACTGCCTCTTTGGGATACTTGGATAGTGGATATGATGAGTAGATTTTATGGATTGTCAACCTCTTGATTCATAAGTATCTTGCTGAATTTCATAACATTGATACTAGATCCTTGCTGTTGGGTGTTATGGTGATTACCATATGACAATCTGCCTGGTGGCATACTTTGTACTTGCTTAAATTTGTCCCCTTAACATAGAGGAACAAATGTAATGTGATCATAGTGCTTGGTCCACATCTATTTTGATTGCTTAGATGTGTCATAACTGAACTACGCATTTTGAATGTCTTATGTGGGTGCTCCATACAATTATGTTTTAGCATTATTTGCCTTCGATTTTGTGGGCAAATTAATTAGTGGAGATTATGTACAGCCAAATTAATTAGGCTACTTTCCCGTGTAAATTACCCCTAAACATATTTTCTCTTTTAGGTATCTCAATGCCATTCAAACCAATGCTCCCCATCTTTTGAGGTACCTAGCTACTGCATTCATTGTCAACAAAAGGAGAAGGCCTCAATTCAAAGACTTCATAAAGGTCATACAGCAAGAGCAGCATTCATATGAAGATCCTATCACAGAATTTCTAGCATGTGTCTATGTTAATTATGACTTTGATGGGGCACAGAAAAAGATGAGAGAGTGTGAAGAAGTAAGTTTCCTATACACTATCTAATTCCTTCTAATACTTTAACAAACACAATTGAGCTCATTGTTGTTATTCATAGTTGTTAAAGGCGCGCCTGTGGCGCAAGGCGCACCAGATGCCAGTTTTTGCGCCTTAGAAAGCCAAAGGCCGGCGTTGTTACAAAGGCGCGCGCCTTGGTGCCCCTTAGACCTCAGGCAAGGTGCTCTTAAGGCGTGCTTTTGTGACAATCTTTACATATATATATATTTTTTGGTTTTATGTGTGAGTAAATCTCAACTATTGATTAAAAATTAAAAAACACTTTTAGTAGACCTTACCACACCTGATTATTTTAAGAAAAACAAAAAAAAAAAAAAGAAAACAATAAATCTGCACTAGCAATAAAAAAAGAAAAAAAACAGAAAGTTAGGGCAAGAAAGGGATCTGCTCTAGCCAAAAAATAATAGAAGAAGAAGAAGAAGAAGAAGAAAATTGTTGAAAAAACAAAAGAAGAGGAAAAAACTTTTCTCCAGCCAAAAAAAAATAGAAGAAGAAGTTGCTTACAAACAAAAGAAGAAACAATCCTAAGAAACTTAGGAGTCTTGTGTGTTTAGGATTTGAAATTTTTATTAAGTTTTTTTTTTCTTTATGTGTTTTTTGTTATTATTACTTAATGTGTATTGAATATTAATAGTTATAATATCATATCGCTTTACTAATAGTCTAATGATAAAATTTTTAATTTTTTTTAATTTTATGCCTCATGTCACTCAAGCACACGCCTGCATTTTGCGTCTGGCCTTTGGGACCCTTAGCGCCTTTAATAACTATGTTGTTATTGAATGTTTTATAATTTTTCCTGGATGCCCTTTTTTTTGAGTTTCTGTATTGACTTCACTCGATTCGACTATGCCCTACTCCCGCTCACTTTCCCAACTACTTTTGAGAAGTGGTACAGAAGAATAGAGTGTGACAGACAGACAGACAGACCGTGTGTGTGTGTGTGTGTATGTCTGTCTGTCACACTAGCTTCTTGTACTACTAAAAAGTATTGGGAAAGCGAGCAGGCGGGAGTAGGGCATAGTCGAATTGAATTCAATGCAAAAACTCAAGGCATGAAACTCAATTTAAGCTAAATTGTACTTTATTTTTGATACTGATACGGCACTTGAGATATTAGAGTGCAGAATAGTATTCCTAAAAATTCAAATAATATTGGATACTATATGACTCAATTATGCCTAAAAAATTCAACTAATCTTGACTTAAAGCTTGAATAATTGAAAGTTTGAGCTTCATATGGACTGTCGCATGTAATATAGTGTGTATTTAAAATTGTGTCAAGGCAATTATGCTAACTACACTTAATTGAGCTCAAATTTGAATATTTTGTCTTTAGACTGGGAATTAAGTTGTGTGCTTTTCCTGATCTGAGTGTTTGTCTTCATATGATTCTAAGCTTGTCTGCATAGAGAGCCATTACTGTATGTTATACCTTGGCTTGCTTTAACTTATTATTGTACGTAGGTGATTTTAAATGATCCATTCCTTGGCAAACGAGTTGAAGACAACAACTTTTCAACTGTGCCTCTGAGAGATGAGTTCCTTGAAAATGCCCGGCTATTTATCTTTGAAACTTATTGCCGTATACATCAATGTATTGATATGGGGTAAGTACAGACTTACTTAATGTGGTTGACAACTTTGAGGGATCTGACAAAGATTTTCTATTTTAAGTTCATTCAATGTATTCTCAAAAAAAAAAAAAAAAAAAAAAAAAATCATTCAATGTGTTCCGGAAACTAAGCTTATTGATCCCATGGAAGATTCCAGATACTCAGAATTCTTTAAGATTCATGGCTATGAAACATTTATGTATAAATGTTGAGTCCTTGTAGAGCATGTTCTTAATCTGACAGTATGGATATTTTACACAAGTGAAGAACTAGATTCCTTTATCTTTGGGATTGTGGATACACAATATTTATTTTAAATAAGATGTTCAGGAGTTGTGAATAAAAAATTCTGGCAATCCTCTCCTCCCCTCTCCCCCCCCCCCCACAAAGTTCTCTTTTTATTTTTATTTTTTTTCTCAGTAACTTTTATTGTTTGATTTTTGTTCCATGAATTTATGCAATCAGAGTTCTATAAAGGAGCCATATTGCTATAATATATTTGTGGTGGATGTAGTTCTCTTGTATTTTACTATTTTATCCAAAATTTTGATGTCATTTTGTGCTCCAATGCCCCAATTGTGTAATAGTTGTAGTTCTCTGCAGCAGTACTTGCAGTCGATGCTTATGTTTGGATCTTCAAGGGAGCCTCAACCTTGTTTGAGAATTGGAAATTTGCACCAGTTTAATGCTTCTTTTTCATTACTATGCTAATGCAAAGTAACTTGCTCTTCATGGCAGAGTCCTTGCAGAGAAATTGAATCTGAATTATGATGAGGCTGAGAGATGGATTGTAAATCTTATACGGAACTCGAAGCTTGATGCTAAGATTGATTCAAAATCAGGAACTGTTATTATGGAGCCAAATCATCCTAATGTGTAAGATTATGGACCACTTCATAATGTGATGCAATTTATGTTTCTGCATTTTTTCAATGTTACACGTGGTCTTTCCTTCTCCTATTTCTCTTTATTTTCCTTTCATCAAATGGGCTAAAATACGTTGTCAAAAATGTTCCTCTCCAGATATGAGCAGTTGATAGATCACACTAAGGCATTATCGGGGCGGACATACAAATTAGTCAGTCAGCTTCTAGAGCAAGCACAGGCACAAGCTGCTCGGTGAAGTTCTTGTTGCAGTTTCCAGGATTTATTGTTTGTCAGTTTTCGATATCTGGATTTTCTTTCACTTGGTAAAGAATCAGATTCAAACTACAGAAAAATTGTACTGATAATCTTTTTGGAGAAGTTATCCAATTAGAATAGAGGCTGAGATACATTTGTTTTGCTGCAAGAGTTTATGCTAGCGGATGCATTTTGATAATGATGTGTTGAATTCAATCCTATGGACGCTTATGTTTGCAGTAGGATCCTGTCTGATATTGATCGGATATATAACCTGCTAATAGGGCTATTAGAGAAATGCGTGTTATTGTTTTGTTAATGTTCTTGAATAATAGCTTTCATGGCTCTGTGAACTTTCTGGCTAATCCGGCAAATAATAGTATTACTCTAGCTTAAAGCCAACACTTATTGCGGAATGTAGCGGCACTGTTCTCCTTTGAGTTGACTTGGCCTCTGAAAATTAAGCAATAGAGAATACTTACGGTCAATTCAGTCAGTTTTAAGGGTATTTTTAAATCATACTTAACAAAAATTTAAATCGAGTCAACTTGAAAATTTATAAAAGTCAAACTAAACTGAATGAAGTAAACTGATATGACATAAATATAAATCGAATTGAACTAAATAAAATTAAAAGAAAATTTCATTTAGTGTTCATCATTTGAAATAAAAAACATTTCGACTGAGTCGAGAATTCTTAGAGCTGAACTTAGTCCTTAAATTGAAGGCTAGAGAAGGAATAATTACAATCCAAAAAGAGCGAAATAAAATCATTATCAAATATAAACTTGATTATTATATTTTTTTTAAGACTAGCAAGTATATAACAGATAATTAATAAAACAATTTACAGATTAAAAAAAATATATTATTCTTATGAATCAAGTGTGATAGTATTGACTTTTTAGACAAAATAACTATCCATTTATTTAACACCATTCATACAAATAATCAAACTCATAATTGTATTTCAGCATCCAAAAAACTAGTTATATTATCTTCCAAAAATACCAATTGCTATCAATAACAAAATTCTTAACGAATAAACTATAACAAGCATTGCACTGCTACAATATTATTACATCAAAACAAGAATATGAGAAGGCCTCTTTCAACAAACCAAGATGAAGATTATCATTGTCATTTACAATATTATTACATTGTTTTATTGGGAAGCTTGTAGCAAGAATGGACTAATGTCAATGTATGTGTGATAGTTGATGTACGATTATGTCACTTCTCCATATGAAGTGAGGAATAGATGCAATTAAAATGCGTGTTTTGTTGTCCCTTGGTGCCCTAAAAGAGGATTCAATAAGACAATGACAAGTAATAAAAAATAAAAACAAGTGCAGAAATAATGAGGAATAAGGACAACCAATTTATAGAGGTTCGACATAACCTACCTGCGTCCTTTCTTCTAATATTTTCACTAGAGTCTTTCACTATCTAGATAGCTTACAAGTGCTATCAACTACCTTTACAATAGTAGTTTCTGAGTACTACTACGCCATTACAAGTAGACTCATGGTTACTACTAAGACCATTTTCCAAAGTAGTTTACAAGTACTACTTTAAACCTTTTCACAAAGTATGGTTTTAGATCTCCTAAGATCTCATGACCAAAGGTTTTCTCAAACGAAATTACAACTTAGAAAGTTGAAAAAAACTCTCACTTAAAGCAATAACAATTCATAATACACTTACAAGGTATGCTTGATTTGGTTGAAAGTTTTGAGAGAAACTCTGAGAGCTTATTCTTCAAACTCTGTTTTTGAATATAGCTCTTATAAGTTTTGACAAAAAATTTTTCTTATAAGTTATATCACTCTTGTTTCACCATTTTATTCAAGGATAACTTTCATTATTAAAGTACTTGCTTTTTGAACATTTTCTCTTTTTTATTTCTGTTGTGAGAGGGTCCTTTTATAGGCAAGGACACAGAACTAACTGTTAGAAAAAAGGTTGTCACTACATGTCACTAGAGTAGACGCTCAACGCCTGTTGGACATTCTCTCCACGCCTATTGTTCAGTCATCAATCATGTGATTTTCAAATAAAATACCACTTCAACGGTCATTGGTACCATCAAAACGCCCATTGAAATTAGTTGTTAGAGAGAGATTTGCTTAGATGCTCCTCTTTTAACTTTCTCAATTGTTTATTCAACAATTCTTCAATGGTTGTTGGCAATTCTCAACGTATGTTGGAATTCAAATTCAACTCTTGTTAAGATATGAATAATGCCCGTTGGAAATTTCTAGGAGGATGTGAACTTGATGCTCTGTTTTTCAAGATTTTCAACAGTACTTCAACGGCTATTGGTGAACTTTCAATGAGGGTTGAAAATGATCTCAATGCTTGTTGCATTTTTTAGAGTGTCTCGTTGGAGGGTTTAAAGATCTTAGCTTACCTGGGAACTTCTCCAATGTCCGTTGGGAGAACTCTTCCACCCATGTCGAGATCTTGAGAATTTTGCTCAAATCAAGTCACTTGATCCAATGCTTGTTGTGAAATTGCAACGTCTGTTGAGATGTCAATAGCTAGACCCGTTGCGAAATTCCAATGTCCGTTGCAAAATTGCAACACCCGTTGTAAAGATCAACCTGCACAGCTCAAGTGATTGAGTCATCCAATGCCTGTTGTACTTGAGAAAAATGTTGGTTGAAAGGTCTAAAAGACTTTACTCATATTTTGGTGTCATTTCAACACCTGTTAAGATCCTTCAACACCTATTGTTAGAGTCATAATGCCTGTTGAAATATGGCAACACTTGTTAGATTTGAATGCTTAGAGTTTTCACCATACCTTTTTCTCCAAACATCTTTGTTACATAAATTGATGTACCTGCAAGATTTTACACAAATAACTTGGACAAAGGTTTTTAGATGTGTTTGTAATGATAAAAATAAGCTAGGTTCACCATTCTTCCTAAGCTAGGTTTAACATTCTCCCCCTTTTTTGGTGATAACAAACAATTTATCAAAGTTAATCAAACTTGCAAAAATGAAAAGTGTACATCATATAATAGAGTTAATCAAATTCTAACTCATCCTTAAGTATATCAAAATATCAAACAATGCAATTTATCACTAAGTGCACAAGTTATAACAATATGTTCATATTACTCCCCCTTAATTTCATATTATATATACTATTATAATAAGTTCTCATATCTCTTTTCCATAATAAGTTCATATATATACTCTTCTTTGTATATCAAGTCATTACCATGCACATGTTGTATATCAAGTCATTACCATGCACATACTTTATTACTTCTCCTTCTTTACCATAAATATATACCTTTTACACATCACATTTTTCATTTGTCTTTCTCTGTCTATTCTTCTTGTTTACACCTTTTCCTTCACCTTTGGTATATCATCCTTCTCTTTATTTAGTATTACCTCTCTTTTACCTATTCCCCTTTCTCTTTTACCTTATTCCCCTCTGTCATTATTAAAAAGAAATAGGCTAGAATAGTAATAGCAAAGCAAATGAACTCAAATAATAGTATAAACAAAAAAAGTTAACATTTTATTGCATTAAAACTGTTATCCGTTACAATAGCTATTTTGAGAAAGAAAACAAAGACAAAAGAAATGAAATAAAGTAAATATGCAATATGAAGGAATAGGGAAATTGGTTTGAGCTAAGGGTTCTAGGGATGGTTTTAAGGTTTGTTGTTGGGCTTATCTATTGCATCCAGCTCAGTTGGAGTACTTGGAGTCCCTGGTTGCAAGTCCAACCCTTCCATTATCCAATCCAAAGTCTGGTTGATGTCCTTCATGTCCCTTTAAAGTTTTTTCACTTCTTGGTGTAAGGAGACAATAGAAGATTCAATCCTTTGGACTGCATTGGAAATGGTGTCCAGTTGCTCAAGAACCTTTCTCTCAAAGATAATGAGAGATGGACTAGATGTAGCAGGAGTAGGAGCACTTGTTCCAATCCCTCTTGCTGCTGCAACCCTTGTTCTTATTACTTCCTTAATGTCTTCATTTCCTCTTCCTGTTGAGGAGTCTCTCTTTCCTCTAGTACTCTCTTAATTAGACTAGAGTCCAATCTTTATAAGATTCCCATATTGAGAAACATCATCTCACTAATAGATTCATTGTGTGGCAGCTTCTCCAACACAATGTTTTTCTCTTCCAATTCATCCTCTGTTTGGGGAATGACTTTCACATACTTGGCAATTCTTGTGATGTAGTGACCCATCACAAACTCATTGGCTTTGTCCATATGTCTGTCTGTCCTTTGCATCGAGAATAATGGAGTGTTGATCTTTTGTTTATTCTTCATGCACTCAAGATAGAACAAGTCAATGATAGTGTAATTGTCATTTGACTAAGCTCTCCCATTTATATTCCATGTGATACATTGATGGACCATTCTTAAGGCTTGACTTTTAATTTTTGATGCCTTGCTATTGTTGTAGTGGTAATTACTCCTACCTTCTGTGATGGATTTTCAGAATTAGTTCACATCAACCTTGAATGTAGGAAGCGATTTTGTTATCCCCGAAGTAATAGCATCAAGGAACTTTGCCAAATCGTTTGGCCTTAAGGTGTATTTCTTTCTAAAAAGTCTAAAATTGATTGAACCTTATTGAGCATAGACATGGCAGTAACTGGCTAAACTTACAATGTGGTGAGGAACTTCACCGTAAGCTCTAGATAGGAGTGTTCCTTGATGTGAAAAAACAACTCCTATCTAATTCCCACCATAAGCTCTTCCACCTTTTCTGCCAGGCCATATCTTTGAAGATCACTCCACTCAAGAAACTTTCCACCTCTTAGGTGCCTCTTTAGCAACTTTAAAACCAAATCATTATCTTTTTTAGTCTTGAGATGGAACTATTTAAGCAAGGGAGGAATATGCTCTTTTTCTAACACTTTTCCTTTCCCTTTGGGTTCTAAAACAAGTTTTGATTTCTTGGATTATTGTTGTGTTGACGATGGTTCTACAGTTCATTTCTTCTACTGGGCAAGCATGGAGGCTAGATGTGACATCCCATTTAATAATCATTTAAATTTCTTTTTAAGTCTATCCATTGTCATTTAAAAGACCTGATTAATTTTTTTTTTCAATATGTCTCTTGTTCACCACTTAATAATTATTTACATCAAAACATACATGAATAATCAAACTAAAATACTAACTGACTACATACTGGCCCAACCTCTATTACACTGCTAGACAGCGACTTCGAAAAGTATACTGGATGCAATCTTTAGTCTACTCTTCCTCAAATAAGATTTCATACAAAAGAGTTAGTTTGCATACTCGGTAAGTAAATGCATAATGATACTTCAATCTCAAATAATGTAACAATATTTAAACATAAACAACTCATCATCATATCCATGTACAAAATAAAGAGTTTTTCCTTTTAAATACCACATAGGCTATCAAAGGTTATTGCCACACGTGATGTCATAAATTGCTGCCACATATGCTAAAGATATCACTGCCATAAAAGCTTTCATTTTTAGTTGCCACATAGGCTATATATGTTGTTATCACATAGGTTATAGATCTTATTACCGCATAGGCTATCAAATGTTATTGTCAAGCAGACTATTATAGCATTGCCACATAGGCTATCAAATGTTCTTGCCACACAGACTATTATATCATTGCCACACAGGCTATTATATCATTGCCACACAGGCTATCATCTCATTGCCACACAGGCTATCATATCATAGCCACACGCCACATAGGCTATCAAATATTTTTACTTGCCAACAACATCAAGTATTAGCCTTTCAAACAATCAACTATAAATCCAACAAAATTTCAGCAATATAATAACTAATAATAACACCCCTAACTTTGGAAGCTCATATCACCACATACTCTCATTCCCTAGTCATAATTTATCAACATCTCATGAAAATAAATAAATCAAGAATATAACAATCTTTTATCTATATATACCCCAATATCATCACATTAAACAATATTTCATTCCATTGAAGTATATGGCATTTAACCCTTCACACATATAGTACCATTAGTTATTTACTTACCTCCTCCTTCAAGCTTATTTAGCCGTGGATAGTCCCGGCTTATTCCCATTATTATCCTTAATGCCTCGAAGACCTATTTCAATACACCAATTCAATTCATGATGATAAAGCAAGATTTTCATTTTGTTATGCA
>CATIWR010122490.1:0-10875 GCA_949677035.1 Omphalea diandra | reverse complement strand
TGAATTGTTACATGTTACATGGGAATAATATGATTATGTTCTATTACATGTATATATGATTGAATTGTTACATGTTACATGGGAATACAGGCCAAGTGAGAATTAAATGCTCTTAACGATTACTTGGCATATCATTTGTGACTAAGCACTTCCATATGGAACTAAAAGGGCGTTATGACTAACTTGTCAAACACTTGCAAATTACAGGAAGATGGACCAATAGGTCCTAAATGATATGCTACATGAATCACATGAATATCCCGAATGCAATGTTTGCCTTGCTCGGTCACGACAAAAACAAAGCTATTGTATTTGCACTTGCATAGTCAATTGTTATACTTGCAATGTATCTTGATGATAGTTGATTATAGATTATGCCATGAGAATTTGATTATTGTTTTTATTCACTGAGTCTTCACTCACTAAATCGCAATTATTTTTCAGATACTGAAGCATAAACTTTAGAGATTTTGGTGCATAAAGTTTTGCATAGAGACACATGGAACACAGGTCGTCGGCTGAATTCCAACTCTCTCTCCTTGCGTCATGTACATACATTTCTGAACATGAAATGCTATGATTTGCAACTAAATACGATAGTTACAGTTCGTGGTATCAGAGGATTCAAGCACACGCGGGGCAGACGTGCAAATCTCGATGTGTATGACATCGTGGGGCCGATAGGCAAATCCTGGATGTTGAGTGCTCTGATAGGTACTAGCTATAGCCACGTTGTGACGTTACAATTTGTGGTATCAAAGCTGATTTGCAAATGAGAACAATGGGTATCATAGTTATTGGTTTGACAAATGAATTTAGATGTTACCGTTTTGGTATAAGAGAGGGTTCAAGCATACACGGGGCAGACGTGCAAATCCCAGTGTGTATGACATCGCAGGGCCGACGGGCAAATCCTAGATGTTGAGTGCTCTGATAGGTACCGATTGTAGCATTACAGATTGTGGTACAAAAAAACTGGTATCAGAGCAACATTATTTGTAAACACAAGTGGTCATTACATTTATTGGTAAATACAATTGGTCATTACAGTTATTGGTATCATAGCAAATATGAATACGGTCGTTACAGGGTATTTACCAAAAAAAGAAAAAGAAAAATGATATAAGAATAGTTATTTCATAGCATATGATCTAGAGAACCATCTTTAACATTTTGTGTTGCCTCCTAGGAAATAAAGAAAAACTCGAGAGAGGGGAACAACTAAATGGATAAAAAAAAATAAAAGAGGAAGAGAAAGAAGAAACAATAGAGAAAGAACCAATAGAACATTTAAGGAAGAAATAAATGAGAGTGAAAAGCTATGATGAAGAAAAAAAAAATCTATAGAACAGATGTAAGAAGGAAAGAGTGTTAGTAGAAAGGTGAGATCAAAAAGCAAAAGGAAGCATGGTATAAAAAGCCATGATAAGCCCTAAGTCTTCCTTGGTACAAATGGAGAAGTGAAAAGGAAGAGATGAGATAAGTGAAAAGGAATAGATGAGATATGTAAGGGGGAAGAATGAGAAGAGAGATGTGAGAGGAAGGGCATATCCTAAAAGGTAAGAAAGTTAGGGGATGGTTCAACAATATTGTACATGAGAAATAAAATGGAATTGCCCTAACCTAATGACCTTTCCCCTAATTTGATGAAGAGACCAAGCGATAGGAGAAGGAAAAACATCTATGAGGGGAAAAGGTTATAAAATCTTGAGTGCTTTACAAAATGATACCATGAGAAGACTCAACTGAAGATTACCTGGGCAGTAATCGAAGAAACCTAAAGGAGAGAAAGGCATCTTAAAAGGTGGAGAGACAATAGCTTGTCAAACCCATTTGTGATATGAAAAGAAAACAACAATAACAAAAAAAGGAGAAAAGAAGAAAAAACCTACTAGCTGCAAAACCTAAAAAGTCCATCTAAGCAAAAGTTAGGGAGAAAGTAGAAAGAGAGTTGAAAAATATTTGGTTAGAAAACCTGAAAGGGCTAGCTAGTAACAAACAACATATTTTGCCACCATATGTGTCATAGCTACATTTGAATTGAATGAATAAGGGCGTGGATTTATGATGTCAGCATACATGAGAATGATAAAGCTGCCTTTCTAAAAAAAACAAAGAAAAAAAGGGAGGAAATGAAAAAGCTTGTTGAGTCGCAAACCTAAAAGGGTGACTTAAGCAAAAGTTAGAGCCAACAAAAAAAGAAAAGAAGAAAAAACAAAGAAGAAAGCTTGCTTTGTTGAAAACCTATAAGAGTGGCCTAGGCAAAAGTTAGAGCAGCCTGCTAAGTTGAAAACCCAAAAGGGCGACTTAGGTAAAAGTTAGGCAAAAATAATATATATATTACACACACACACACACACACACACACACACATATATATGCACATATTTAGAAACCTAAAGATTTATGCCTATGCATGTATTAGAGCATTCCCTTAGGTTTAGCAGGTGCTAGAAACTAAAGAGAGTTTGAGTTTGTATGACTTTGAATTTGATGGCGAGGATGCTAGCTTTTGATGATACTAAGGCTTTACCATGTGTTTCATTTGACCTTTAAAGTTTCAAGGTTTTTGACATCCTTACTTGGCCAAGTTCTATAGTGCCTCAGAGCAGTTTTGTTTTGTTTATGTATTCTAAGCATTTTGCATTGCACCATTATTCATGCATCAGACATTGTATGCTATGTAAAGGTATATACCCAATTTTGCTTTAATGATTATTCTTGTTAGATAATATAGGGGGCAAGGAAACTTACACAATAGGGGATCATTAGCTCCTAAAAGCATGAAGAGAGGACACAAATAGGCTCATGGTGTAATTCAACCTAAAACTTCTCAGATTGATGAAGCTGAATTCTCACTTATCAATGTAAGTATAAAATAAAGTCTTATAAAAAAACTAACTAACACAATCCATTTCAGTCTTTTTTAGGATGTAACTATGCAAAGTTGAGAATTCCTTAATAAAGTCATCAAAGAAGACAAATCAGACCAGATATTGTAGCAAGAGCCATCATCATCATCCAAGCATAAGGAATCAGAAGGATATGCCCTTAAGGAATGTTAAGCATGAGCCATTACAAACATCTAGGATATGTATAAGCTTCTGAATTCATAAGGCTATATAAGTTCCTATATAGATAGCCTGTACAACTCTGACAATGAGCTCCCTCACTATCATACTATGAGAAACTATAAGAAGCAACTATGAGGCTAAAAGCATGAAAAAGGGTGCTCACAAAGACAACATAGGTCTCATGAGGAATCCTAAGAAAGGCATCCTTAGCAACAATAGGGTTGCATTCCAATTGCTCAATTATGCTATGAAGAACTAGCATATAGAATATCAGAGTTTGTATAAGGGGTAGCACCTTCTAATCAAGGAAGAGTTTGTATATATGACAGTTTTATATTAAAGGACAACTAATCGAAGGTACTAATGTTAGGCTAAGCTATGCGGTTTACCTAGATAGATAATGAGTAAGGAAATAAATGTCGAAAAAGTTTGAGATGTCTTAAAGAATGATGCCTAGCAAAAGTCTAATGAAAGGTGAAAGATAGGATTATGAAGTTACACCCTTTATGGCTTGAATGCTGAAAGGCCCACGTCTTATGGCCTTGTCGAAAAGCTATTGTGCCATGAACCTTACTTATGCACCTTGGCAATGTCTCTCAAAGAATTGGTAGAAGACTATGGCCCAAAGTAGAAGTAAGCTTAACACTATTTAGATCTTTAGCTTAGTGCATTGACATTGATGGATCCTTTAACAATCTATGGCTAGCTGCCTCTCTTTTCCACTTAGTGATGTTTTCTCACCTATTTGGTCCCACCAAAGTACTATTGTGTCCTAATGCTCGTCAAAATCAAACATGTAGTCGAGCCATGCATCAGAATCACCTTGTGGCAAAGTCCTCACTTACAAAAGAACCAAATAAGTGAGGAAACCTAAGTATGTGCATATGAATCATTTTTATTGAACTAATATGTGTTTTGTTTCTTTTAAGAGCCTTTACCATGAAGATGCAAATTATAAGTTTCAACACCTTTGAATGTCTACCTCAAGTATAAAGCACAAAAGTGCAAATAGCATTAAGGGCTATAATTATAAGGCCAAAGAAGAAGCCATGTTCGTATATGTCCATACTAAGAAGAAAGAGGGAGAAGAGTAAAAAGTAAGGCAATACATGTAGGATGATGACAATAAGGGCTAAGTCATACCACTATAATCCCCAAGTAGCTACTAATAGTTGTTACTCCATGCATAATTGGATCCATCTAGTAGTGTAAGAGAAGCAACACTATCCAAGTTAAACCAAGATATGACAATTAAGTTCCCTTAAGGTGGTAAGAGGAGTATAAGTTTTCAAAGAATCAAAGAACAAGTATAGTGCCAAGTATATGGATGGAAAGCATCTGGCTAACCTCTTTAATTGTTGGTTGCCATCTTATGAGATGTCATAACAAAATGTGTTCGTAGACTTTAATAAAAGTGGAACTTAGCAACTAAATAATGCACTCCTTCTTTAAGGGATAGAATGAGAGTGTATAGAGGTTAGTCAAATGGGACAAGGCCTCTTGAACAAGGCTAGTGGTTATTAAAAACAACATCAAGTTATCAAGTTTATGGTAACCTTACCAATAGAAAGATAGAATTGTGTGAGTAGTATCCATCCACCACTCCTAACATATTGCCATGGTCGTTGCATTAGACTTAAGCAAAATGATAGAGAAGGTGTTGATAAATCTAACTACTATATACCCATACAGTGTTTTTGAAAATTTAGTATACCACTACCTAATTTTGTGCATACCCCTTCATTGTCCCTAGAATAAAAATCAAGTTGAGAAGAAAAATGCATATGTCAGAGCTTAGAATGGAGCAAAAAAGAATAAATATGGCAAAAGGATAATAGGCAAAATGGATAAAGATGGCCCCCTTTAAGATAATAAGGTGCAAAAGATCAGACTATGGGGATCACAAGGGATTCACTAAAGGCATTATTGTTACGACTTCTACATTCCTAGGGGCAGCTAAAAAGCATTAAGGCTAGGTGAATTGGCAAAGTCTTGATGGATCATTATATCCTTTTCAATATCCTTAATGTTTGGCTTTTACTATTTCTTACTTGTTATATCCATTCCTTAATTATTGTATTGTTTTCCATGCTTGTCATATAATAAAGCTAAGATAAGAAAAAAGGTGATCAAGATTTTATGCCACAAAGCTATAAGAATAAGGTATAAAGAAATGGTAGAAGCCCTATGAGAGAAAAAGCAATAAAGGGATGACTACAATAATTGCAAAGATAAAGACAAGACAAAAAGATAGAGTATACATAAAGGGAGAGAGGTCATGTACGAAGCCTTTTAAAGGGGACACACTGGTCAAGGAGACAAAAAAAAAACCTTCCATATGGATAAACACCTAATTAGGGAAGGAGACTTCAACAAATGAATAATGATCCACATAGATAGAAAGACCTCTAACCATAGCCAAGTGCACATTTTAGAGTTCTAAAGTGTAACATGATGCACCTCCTCACTCAACTATAAACACTTGAGAAGGAAAGGAAGCCAATCAATTATAGAATTTGGTGAAATACTTGATGTTGTCAATGATGAAGACAAATTAAACTCAAGAAAGATAAGACAACTTCAGCTAAAATCATCCAGTGAGAACTTTAATAAGCATGCATGGGTAGTCCCCTTAGGGCTAATAAAGAGGAAGGACATTGGACAATTCACATCTCGATGAAAATTATCAGCTAATAAGAGATACTAGTTACATAAAGGGGTCGACAGGTAAGAATGTTTTAACAATAAGCCAAAAGAGTCAAATGTTAAATCATGAGCCATAAAAGACTTATTAATGATGACAACTACTAAAGCTTTGCATGACCCTTTGAGTGGATGGCTAGGAAGTCTAGAAAGGAACCAATAAAGCCTAGCCTGAATAAGATTAGAAAGGGGGCAATTTACGCATTGCAATGGATTGAAATAGAAATTTACATCACAAATATAGTAAGACAAAGTAAAATGCCATAAGAAGGGTAAAGTTCCAAACTACTAATGGAATAACTGTAGGAAATTCAACTAAGAAGGATGCTAAAATAAGAAGAGATGAAGAGAAAAAAACTTCATTGAGGAGACATGCCAACATCAAGCAAGGAAAATTAAAGCTCACACTAAGTCCAAAACCTAAAGAGACCGGCAAGATTGCTAAGTAGAAGCACTAATGAAGGGCAACTTTAGACATGATATCCTTTCCCATATCTTTCTATCATCTTTAAATCACCTCAATTGCTTGTTCACTTTATTTTGATCCCTTATCATTATTACATTATTTTTAAACCCGAGTAAAATGAAAGTGAAATTAAGAAGGGAGAAGGTACACTCCTAGTTTGACAAAGCCAAAATAAGGATAGAATCAGAAGGAATTGAAATAACCCTATAAAAATGAAGCAAGAAAGAAAGATGTATGAAAGAAGAAGAGTACAACCATCAAGGAATTGCTTGCTCACAAACTTGAGACGATTCCAACTAATTTTTGCATGCCTGAGCTTCTGAAGTTCATAGGAACCCAGAATGCAAAAAACCATTTTCGCTCTTATGTGCTAGATATGAAGGCATCCAAGGTCCTAATAGACACAATGTTAAAGCTCTTTGAATTACCATTAGGAAGGTCATGGCCTCTAAGGAGAGAGCAAGTTAGGATGATTGTAAAAGGGACTCTACCTAGAATTGAAACCATAATAAGAGGAAAATTGTTCAAGAACTTTAAGGACCTTTAAGAAGCAAGTTTGCAGGATGAAGACTTGGAATCTGAATTGAGAAGATAATATGGGGAAGAAAAAGCACCTCGTCTTAGCTTCAGGCTGAAAGGAATAAGACAACAGATGTCAACATAATAAGGATGCCAAGATAGTTCATGAATTTAGATATGCCTATGTCCAAGGCATTTAAGAGGTTACAAAAGAAGGGAGTGTTGAAGTCCCTAGTACTGGGACTACCTCTCAGTCCACTACCTAGAGGGTATGACACCAATGCCAATTATGCTTTCCATCAAGGATCAAGTTATAATACCTATGACTACTATAGAATAAGATACGAGATTAAGGATCTCATCGACAATAAGATGAATCTTCTGTCAAATTCTAAAAGGCTAGCATTTGAGGGAACCCTTTCCTAAACTATCATAATCTTTTTCCCCTAAATCAAGGGACATTTATGATAAATTTTGGATTTCTTGAAGAAGTGATTATTACTATCGAGGACGTCTCAAAAGAGGCTATGGTCGTTTGCATTATTAATCTTGAGGAAAGCTTTAATGAGGAGACAGACGAGGTGTGAAAAAAGAGAATGATTCAACTATGAGAGGAAAATGATGAAGATAAAGAAACTGGATGAGTGAGCCATGTAACTCAATGTATAAAGTACTACCTTAACAAGGAGACCCCTAAGGAGTCGAGGGTTAGAGAAAAGATAGATAAACTCATTGTGGATGAGAAAAGGATGATAATCCTATTGTGAAATAGTTGAACAAAGTTCTAACTAGATTAGTATATGGGAGTTACGCATAACCTCTCAAAAACATAAGAGGGTTCTGATTTAGGCTCTATCTAGCTTAATAATTTCCAATGAAGCCACTATAGACAATGACTTTGTATTAGTGACTTATAAAGGTAAAATCACTTTCTTGAATAAAGATTTGCCACTAAAAGGAAGGGATCACAATTTAGCCTTATTCATTCAAGCTAAGGTGAAAGGAAGGCGTATGCCATGTGTGATGATTGATGATGGTTCCACAATTAACATATGCCCATCAAAGTTATTACATAAGTTTAGATTGACTGAGAAAGATTTATAAGCCTTTGATAGTGTTATTCAAGCCTCTGATGATTGTAGGAGGCTAGTTTCAAGCGTGTTCAAAACCCCGATCAAAACGAGCATAGTGAAGACAATGGTGGAATTTACATTCTTAGATATCCTATCACCTTCTCGTTTTTATTAGGAAGACCATGGTATCACCCGCTAAGTGGTATGTCTTCCATTGGTCACCAAAAGTTAAGATTCATAAAAGAGAGATTGCAACCATCTATACAGAGGTTTGGAAAATTGTATCAGCTTTAAGTATGACAACCCTATGTAAGAAGCAATGTCAGAACAAGGACATTAGGAGAACAGTTAAGCAACTCAATGAATAAGTTTATGTTAAGACCAAGACCCTACTGAACTACTACGAAAAGTGAAGCCTGTAAAGCACCATCAAGCTCGACAATCTTATATCCTTTTATTATCCTTAAAGGACATGAGTAGCTTTTTCATTTTAATTTGATTATTTATCGTCATAACACTATTTTCAAAACCTATTTAAAAAGAGGAACCTAAAAAGAAAATAATGAGTGAAACTAAGAGGAAAGCTTAAGTAAAATTCAAAAAGCCAAAAAGGGTGAAAGCAAGAAAAGTTAGAAGAAAAAACACAAGAGAAGTAAAAGAAAGCAAAATAAGATAACAAAATCAAAAAGTCAAGACAAAGAGAGAAAGCTAGAGAGTGAGAAAAGAAAATGAGCAAAGCCAAGAGATACCAAAAGAATGATGCCAAAAGGCAAAATGAAGAGCACAAAAAGAGATGTCAATGTGTGAAGCAAAGAAAACTCAAAAGATAAGTCAAATGGCAAAAATGAGAATGCAAAGGTAGAAGCCTAAGAATGGAAGAAGATATTTAACTTCAGTACTTGCTGGAGGGCTTCCAAGAATTTTAGTACTTTCTAAAGGGTTGTTGAGGAGATCAACTTTAGTACTTGCTAGAGGGTTGCTAGAAGAAGATGTTCACCCTTAGTGTTTGCTAAAGGGCTGTCAAGAAGCTTAGTAAATACTAGAGGGCTGCTAAGAAGAAATCCCAATAGTTATTTGAGGGTTGCTAAGAAGAAATCCTAATGCTTGTTTAAGGGCTGTTAGAAGAAGATGTTTAACATTAGTACTTGCTAAAGGATTATCAGGAAGCTTAGTACTTACTCGAAAACTACTAAGAAGAAACCCTAGTACTTACTCAATGGTTATTGGAAGAAGATGTTTAACTTTGGTACTTGTTAGAGAGCTGTCAAAAAGCTTAGTACTTGCTCGAAGGCTGCTAAGAGGAAACCCCAGTACTTGTTCGAAAGTTGTTGGAAGAAGATGTTTAACCTTAGTACTTGCTAAAGGGCTGTTATGAAGCTTAGTACTTGCTAAAAGATTGTCAGATAGCTTAGTACTTGCTCAAGGACTGCTAAGAAGAATCCTCAGTACTTACTAGAAGGCTACTAAAAGAAGATGTTTAACTTTGGGACTTGTTAAAGGGCTGCTAGGAAGCTTAGTACATGCTCAAAGGTTGCTAAGAAGAAACCTTAGAATTTACTTAAGGGCTGCTGGAAGATGTTTAACCTTAGTACTTGCTAGAGGAATACCAAGAAGTTTAGTACTTGCTTAAGGCCTACTAAGAAGAAATCCAAGTACTTGCTCAAAGGCTGCTAAAAGAAAATATTTAACCTTAGTACTTACTTGACAACTACCATAAAAGTTAGTACTCATTAATGAGCTGCTAAGAAAATTGTATCCTTTATCTAGTGTTTAAGTTTGTAATTAATGTTTTGTTATGTCTTGTCCAATAGTCATTTCTCAAAGGATATTTTGCAAGCTCCACAAAGCAAGGGGTAAACTAGTAGCACTGGATTTTAGGACTTAAGATGTAATCTCGATCATGAAAATCACTTAATATATTCCCTAAAATGCAAGGGGAAAAGCCAAAGGAAGAGAATCAAGGCCTTAAGAAACCTTGGAGAAGCCCAAAACCAAGCCTAGGACCAATGACTAAATCCAAGCCTAAGATCAAGCCCAAAACTACCTATCAGGCTTAGTGGGTTGTATAGCCCATTAAGTAGGGTTATATAGCCCATTAAGTAGGGTTGTACAGCCTACAAAAGTAAGGTTGTGCAACCAATCACAAGGTTATATAGCCGTCTCTTAAACCCTAGTCTTGAGAACAATCTAAAACCGGTCCCTCTTAAACTCTAAAGTTGTATAGCCCTGACAAACTGATGTACAGTCATTTTTGGTTGTACATCCTACATGCAAACCTTAATCCTAAAAGATTTACCTCATTCTTTATGTTAGATACAAATATGGTACAATTAAAACCATTTCTGGCACCAGTGCACTCTTCCCCTTTTATAAATACCCATCATTTTGAAAAGGAAGGAGAGGATTGAAAACCTTAAGGTTACTTTACCACAATCACCTTTCAAACACCCCTTAAACACATAAACCCTAAACCTTAACTTACCATAACTCACTCTAAGGTAGAACTAGACCTAATCTCTTCAACTTTGTGCATTCCCTAAGTATTTTAGAGGAAAATATTAAACTTATTAGCCTTTAAAGCATAAAATCACATAAAGGCATCTAAGAATCTCCCTTACGTCCCCTTTTTTGTCCCTTTTCTTTTCTTTCTCTACTTAGAAAACCTAGGAAATAGGGGTTATACAACTTTGCCTATAGGTTATTTAGCCTCAGCTTGGATTGTATAACCTAGTTTGACTGGTAGATATTTTTTTGTAAAGTTTATTTTCTTCCTCTCCTTTAGATTTCTTCCTTTTTTAAAGCTTTTTTATGATGTCTTATGATTCCAATGGCATAATGGGGTGAGGTTTAATGACCAAGACCCATATTCATCTCAAAATGGAGTTTTAATTATGTCACATGTGGTTTTTTTTTTTTTTTTTTTTTTTTTTTTTTTTTTTTGTTTAAAAAAACAAAGAAAAAATTTTTGTAGAAAGAAAATTTTTTTGAATGTGGTAGGTATATTTTTTTTTAACACCTGATCATGAATATGAAGTCACAT